>WTSP01027814.1:21183-127953 GCA_025331215.1 Actenoides lindsayi | reverse complement strand
TCAAGAGATAACCAGCTTATTCAAAGGGTGGAGGACACTTGCCAGGCAAAACAGTGTTGGTTTGATTTCCTAATACTGACTTTGTTGAATACTTTCATTTGGTTCTACTTAAAAACCCATATATATATATATATATATATGTATTTTTACATCTAAGCCAATGTTTCCAATGTTTTAGCTGTTATGCATCAAAGCTTTAATTGCAACTGAAAAGCAAGTTAGGAAAAGTAGGCAGAAATTGTAAACCACTAACAGGGTTGTTTGTATGATGGTTCTAATACTGTAATGAGTTATTTTAAATACACACACACAGAGTACTTAATTTGCTGTAGCTTCTGACAATGATTTATCCTAGTCAAAGCTTTAGAAACTTTCAAGATAAAAGATAAATATATTTGTAAATTAAACAAAGTGAAAACCAGTATTACTTAGTAGTTGTTTTAGCCAGACATACTGAACATGATAATATTTCAAATAATCATGCCAGGGCTTTTAAATTGTCTTCTTTGATATATAGAGTACTATAGTACTATTGGTGTTAGTGAAGGCCTGGAAGCTTATTGTCTTGGAGAACGGGGCCCAAATTTCATGTGAGGCTTTTCCAGATTGATAGAGATTAAAACCCAACCAGATTAATTTGCAAGTAATTTAAGGCCACATTTTGCATTTAATATTTGGAGAGACGGTGAAAGATGAGAGTGAATTACAGATATGAATGAAGTAAAGCCACCATGTGAAGTAAAGTTGTTATTACAGGATTCACTGACGTTTGCTCTAAGACCCTAAAATGGGGATGGAGGGGAAAAGGAATGAAAGCCTGAATCTCCCCCCCTCAGAGGAGGGCACTGACAGCCCACTACCTAATCTTGATGCATTTTATTTGGAGTAATGACAGTGATTGTCAATCCTCCAGTTATAAATTTACAACAGGATTATTTATTGCTGTTTAACCTGATTAGCAAACTTAGTCATAAGCATTTAATGGGAGAAATGACAGCTTAGCCACAAAGGCTTTCACTTGACATAAAGGATTTGCAGTCAGATATTTTAATAAAAAAACACTCCTGTGCTGATGCATTGTGTCTGAAAGCAATGCACTTGCCCAGCTCTGAAGAAGTGGGAATTTGTCAAAGCGTTAGAGACGTATGGGCTATTGTGTAATTCTGAGTGTTAATCTCCAAGAAATTCTGGGGATAAGGACTCACAGTTCCTAGGACAATAAAATCAACATCCAAATGCACTAGTGATCTGGAAAGATACGAAGACAAAGATAGAACCACTGTGAATTAGGAATGTCTCACAGCTCTTAGAAGGAAACCACTAAACAAACTTAAGACATAAATGGTGAGCACTCCAACCCTGCTTCCCAAGAGAATCATTTGAACAAGAATCATTCATTTACCTCATTTGAAACACCGGAAGAACTGTCTTGAACATAGTCCAAAAGCTTTTTAGGTGGCTGCATCATAAAAGCAGAAGTGTAGAGATGAAATGGAGTAGAATCAATGGCAGCAAGGAATGAAACGTGGAGAAGGTGACACAGTTAGAAACCAAGTGTTGACAACATCAGATACAAAGGGGGACACGTGGGTAGAATGGAAGGAAGAATGTGTTACAATATTTTTCAAATTATAAGCATCTTAATAAAATGTTAGTAACTTTAGGTGGTAAAATTTAGAACTGGAATGGTTGAATCAACACTGGCAGTTTTTAACGCTGATGAGACAGAGGAGTGTAAAGCATCACAGTTAGATTTTGCTGGGGAATTCTCAATATATTTTATCTTACAAGAGACACTATTCTCAAGTTATCATTATCTGTAAAATATTGTTGACATATTGTTCACCAGAAGAATGTATCTGGATTGTTTCTGCCCACCTAGAGGGAGGAATAACAAAACAGCTTGAATAGCTAGATAAAAGGAGATAAAAGTTAATCAGTGAAACTGTGATATATCGTAGACCACTGGACAACAAATTAAACCCAGAGTATTCAACTATCTAAAAAAAAATATTTTCAGTTAGTATTCAATGGGTAATTTTTAAAAATGTTATGATAAGAAAATTAAAGTTTTAGAAGTATGTATGTAAGTTTACTTTCTCTTCTGCTCTCACTGAAGTAGCTAGGGGTTCTGATTTTGGTTTATGGCTAGCTACAAAAAGGGACTAAGGTATTTGCTTCCCAGAGTGCCCTCCAGGACCCTGTGTCAAGTCCTCAGGCTCCTCATGTAGCCCAGCACGTCAGTAATTAGCATACTGAGGGGGACTTCAGAGAATTGCTGGCTAACAGGGAAAGATAAGAATGGGAATGTTTTAAATCCTGATACGCTCAAGTTCAAATGCTATGTCTATTTGGGATTTCTTGCCCATGGGCAGGTGTATTTGGGTTTTTTCCCCTCAGGCTGCCCAGGATCCTGGAGAACCATGAGAATACTTAACCAGGCTGCAGGAATGCTTGGGTTTATTTCTCTCTTTTTTTGAGGGGGTTTGAACTACCATCTTCCATCTGTCTAGAAACTATTCTAACTACTACTACTCTATGTTCCTCTGGGATGAAAACATTTGTTATCCTTTTTCCTAAAGATGTCAGAGGGTACAGGAAAGAATTTGAGCACCATGGAGCCAGAGAGGGTGGGTGCAAAAGTAAGAGCAGGTGTATCTCCAACCTAGTTGTTAAAGCACTGTGCAGGGAGGAAGTGAAACGTAACTCTCAGTCTTGCTTCAAGGACAATGCTGCTATTTTATCCTTGTATAAAATGCACAAACAGACTTTGGTGCTTACATCGCATTGAGCCTGTGGTATTTGCAGAAGAACTGTGAGAGCCTAGGCAATGAAAGGTGAAAAACTGAGATATATCCAACGTTTAGGTGTTTCACCCAAATTTCAGGTTTATAATTTTAAACGTGCTTGCAGTAGGGCTAAGGTAGTGTCTGTTGGCATGAGTCTTTTTTGTAGACCCAGCTATTTGTGAAGATCAGAGCAGAACTGAAGTCTGTCTGTTCAAACAGGTGTCTAGCTTGAAAACAGATCAAACCAGTGTCTCTGTGTTCAGGTACAAAATATGTGGTCTGCATGTATGCATATAAGAGAGGGGAAAAAAAAATAAATCTCAGTATTTACTGCTGTAAGCAATTTGTATGTGGCTGCCTGCATTCAAATTTAGACCCATTCCTTCAAGTAAAATACATAATTTGTAATTTAGCATCCCTAATGCAATCTGACAGTTTTTTCTATTCTGAAAGATTGTTCAAAAATAATCCAGTCAAATGCAAAAGATTTTGGGAGACTAGTAAACAACCCTATTTAACATGCAATTTGTCTTGTTCTTAAATATTTACAGTCTACTATTTGTATTAAAAGAGTCTATATTAAAGCTATTAAAGCCACTACTCTGGCAAGTTAAGTGTCCACTTGAAAAATAACAGTTATATGCATGACATGACTTTATTGACCTCTCTCAGAAACCCCGATATTATCTTTACTGGCCTATGTTTGCTGAATTGGGTAATTTGTAAATTCCTCACTATAAAAATACTTTTCTAATGTTTAAATATTAATATTCTGTCCTCACTTACCGGACGTCCAAACTCCAGTTCTGAAAAGAATTTATACCAGGGTTCATTTTCTAAATCTATGTCATCTGGGTTTATGCGATCAGTCTGGAGCAGTTGTGAAGGAAAAGGGAAGGAAAAGTCACACACTGAGCAAAGTGCTAGAAATGCCATGTCACTTAAACAAGAAACACACACAAACACAAGACAAATATGGGGAAAGGAATGGAATAAAACCAAAGAATGAAGATGGTATTTAAGACAGAGAATATTCTTGTTCAAGAGCTGTCATTGACTGGCAGGTTTAATACTTTTTGTTGCTGTTCTTCTAATGACTGGAAGAGTTAAACATTTTAAAATCACTCTTTTAAAGCTAAGAGGGCTCTTTGACCACTTCTGTAAACATCACCACGTTACTCAAGTACCTTTAATGCTACTAAAGATTCCTTGTTAAGATGGTTTAATTGATTGCCATTTTCAGGATAGGCAAGAAATTGCCCATCTGATCAGCAATAAAGACATAACTTTATTAGTATTGCTTTTTGTCATTCCTCGTCTTCTCACATAGCATGTTAATTCTGGATCTTGCTGTCTTGAGCAAGCGCTGAGCAGAGATAAGCAATGTGCATCATGCAGGCATGACTACATTAAAAAGTCACTTCAGCATATCAAACGGAACTGCTATATTTTAAACCCTATGGTCAAAAACCAAGGGACAAAGAAGTATGCATTCCATAATATTCATTTTAGAGGTATTTTGTAATGCTTTATCTCCCACAACCTTGTTGACATAATGAAGCATTTTTTTCCACAGTGGAATACATTGTTTTCATCTGAAGATTCTCACAGCAAAGGGATAAAGTAGCAATTGAAGATAGCATTAAGAAAATTCTTCAAAGAACAGAAGAGTAATTGCCAGATTTATTCAAGCAGCACGAAAACATGACAGTGCAAAACAGTAGAGTTCCCAATGGGGTATCTAATCAACTGTAAGCTTGGCTGCATTAATTATTTTCTAAATAGCTCCGGTTCCTTTGTAGGATCTGATGTAAGCTGTCACGCAGCACAGAACTGCACTGAGCTGTTGGCTTAAAGATCTCTGAAAAAGAGAAAGCCTCTTATTGAAGATATTTCTGAGTTTAAAATGTGGTCCTCCACAGCTGTAATCATCAGAACTCAGAGAATAATTATGGTGTGACCTAGACAGTAATTCTCAAAGACAGAGTCCTGCATAAAGAATGACAGTGGTGATTAAGTATGTCACCCTTTTTTCTCCTGCGTCAAGCTGTCACCAGTACACCAGAGCAATCACATACAGCTATTTCTGTTTCCTGCAAGAGATAACACTGTGCTCTTGACCATTTCAGGTAATTAAACATCTTATAGCACTTTTCTTGCTGCCTTTGCTATTAGTCAAAAACACTGCTAACTTTGCTCTATTGAAAGGTCAACAACCCCTTTGAACCACCTTGGTGCTCACATATCTATGAGCTTTTCATGCAGTATCTGGACATCAATTATTGTTTTATAGAGTTACCTTCATGGTGTCCCTTTCAAGTAAGGCAAGTATTATTCCTGTGAACAGAGTGGGAAGTGAATGCCAGTGATGAACAACTTGTGCTCTCTAGCAGGGTTAGGAACTGAAGCTGCCCTCCAATTTTGCCCTTAATATTTCCACCATCCACAGCCATAATTCAGCACTACTAATGACAATTGTATCAAATCAGCTATAGAGACTGTAACTGATATAAGAGAAAACACATGATTCTCTTCTACAAGAGAAATGAAGGCATGAGGGCAAAAAATGACAGATTCACAGTGCAGAAGATAACTTCATTACATATCAGCTTGATTGCCATTACAGAGAATGCTTGGCATATTCATTTTTTTACTTACCTTAAAAAAAAATCCACAGTTTAGATCTGGATAACATGAGGAGACAGTACTAAGTAATTGCCTTTTCATCATTTCTCCAAACTATGTTACAGTATGCTCATCTGTACAGTATAAAGGTGTTCATCTTTATAATACACCCATTCATTAATTTTCACAGCAATGTTAATATCAACAGTTGGGTAGATCTACATAAAATAAATACAGCGATCAATTGAAATGCATATAGCATTGACACAGTGGGGCTGTTGGCACTACAAATGTCAGGCCTACTGACATTACTCACTTGGCTAGTAAGCATAAGCATAAGAAATCGCATGAAGTTAACTCCCCGCACACAAGTCCTACTTTTAGTTAGAGCTTGAACCGTAGAGGGCAGCAAACAAAAAGAAGCTGAGCACTGAAGTCTGCAGGATCACTGCTGCCTGCCAGTTCCAGAGAGGAGTCTGCATTCCCTGTGCTACCAAGATCAATATACAGGCAATTGATTTCGCTTGGCTTTTGGATTCAATTTTGCTGATGTACCTTTTTCTCTTATTTCCACTCCTAAAAGACTTAAAATGAACTAATCTTTTTGACTTAAAAAACTGAGCACGGCTTGGTCTCACAAAGTATCTCCTGAACTGCTCGACTAGAAGGGAAAAAACCAATAAATTCCCTTTTTACAACTTGTCAGTCAAACCAAGTCATGTTCCTATACACTATCCTTCATCTAGTCATTTAGTAATATCTTCCTTCCTGGAAAACATACTACTAAAGACCAGTAACTTTACTCTTTTTGTTATTTGCATCAGATGGTCAACACAGCACTGCATCAACAGACTCAAATATAGAAGAACACAATAATTAAAAAAAAAAAAAAAAAGATGTCCGTAGTGTTACATGCAGCTTTGCCTGTGCTTGATTTGATGTACACAAGCAGACATGCACAGGTAATAATCAGAAGTGTGCATCTGAACTGATGAGTTAAATAGTTCTTATATGATCTGCACGGTTAAATTAATAGTTTGCATTTGCAAGTTCAGACATCAAACTAAAGCCTGTTTACAACAATGGACTGCGATGCCTCGTAAATGTGGCTTTGGCATTTTATTAGCTCTGAAGCATTTTCTTTTGCTTCTCCTTGATTACTTTTAAATAGCTGTTGTAGCTCCAAGTCCACTACCAGACTGACTTAATCTCTCTTTATGAGACATTTTTAAGAGACATTTTTTTAATGTCATATCAAAACATACCTATATGTAGAGATTCTAGTTTCTTTTTAAAACATGCTGAGAATTTTTTGTTGTTGTTGACAAAGTGTTACTCAAAAACATCAACTAACACCAAGCAGAATATTCTGATAATTAGCTTGAGATGTCAAAGGCAACCAAACTTGCATATTCTAAAGAAAATTTCAAATTTTCCACTACAGTTAAAAACCAAACCGAACCAACAGATGTACATCACGGTGCAAGCCCAGTCTGTTTCTGGCATTTGACAAAACAGTAATGTTTTTTAATTTATTCTGATCGTGAAAACCTTATGCATAACTCAGAAAAATCTGTATACTAAACATATATAAAAAAATCTAGAACTAAAATTTAACCTAACAGTTCTGACTAGCACATGTGTACTTTCAAGCTTAGACTAAAACACCTTATGAAAATGAACATATCTATTACTTGTCCTTATTTTACAAAGTCTTTCTTTGCAGCAATACTAAGGTCTTCCCCTACTTGCTTTAGTGGAGAAAAGAATAAATATTTAACTTCATATGCATACAAGTAAGATTAAGTTATTACACTGCAATTTACTTATTCACTGAAAGTAAACATTTGTTTTAGGAAACAAATCCATGGTTCAGATGATATTAGAGAAAAAAGAGTAATGTTTTATAGAATTGCAGACTTTGGAGATGTAAACATGCATCAGAACAACTTATGTACCACCTTACCCATTCTATGTTATTAGAAGAAATGGTAATGTTCTATGGGCTTATTGAAATGGGAGAAAAGGAGCTGCTACATCATTGCCTGGAACACTATTCAACTGTTTAATGTCCCTTTTTGGTTGTAATCTCAAAAAACCAATCCCAAGCCTCTCATCTTTGTTGATGTTTTATACTCTTAAAAGTTCCAAGTTACAGAAGAAAAACCATTAATTTCCTGTTTCCTGACAGAAGGCTGCAACATGATATTGCAGCTTGAAATTACACTCATCTTTTTATAAGCATAACAAAGATAATTACCTATCCCTAACCAATCTATCCATTTAATGTTTATTACTAGGTCAATTTTTTCAGTTCATTATTTCTCACATTCTTTTGACCTACTGAATGAGGATCTGATGAATAATATTTCCCACTAAGTGTTAGTTTTACATAGAATCTCATTTTATTATGTTCTTCCCATGTTTCTAAACTCCACATTAGTCACAACTGGTTCCAGTGTAGTTCCTAAGTCAATAAAGGGAAGGCTGATCTTTCAAACCTCATCTGTCCTGTTTATTATCATATAAGGTAGTGATAAATATTTTTCTTTTCTTTTTTTTTTTTTGTTTTGTTTTTTTTTTTTTTGTTTTTTTTTTGTTTTGTTTTTTTCCCCCGATCATTTTGCCATCAAAACAGCAACACTGTAAACATGGAAATTATTTCATTTCAGCAAAGAATTTTAAGATTTGGAGTTCTGGAGAAAATCCCTCTGACTTTTCTGGTTTTGGCAAAAGTACTAAAAATTTCTAGTTCAGATGATATAAATGTCCACCTTCTACATTATTAATAAATTATATTAATTTTATATTCCATATTTTGATTAATGTTTTCTTTCAGTGTCATCAGAACAATTTTTCAGACATTAAAAGTCAAATCTTTTATCAAGATGAAAGGCTTAATGCAATACTGACACATTTGAGAACTTGGAATTTGCATTTGAATTTGGAACTAATGCATTGTTTTTAGATGTGATCTTTTCCTACACACAGAAAAATCTTTTGACCTACTTTTCTCATCATCCTTTAAGAAGTCATGAATTTTGACTTCCATATCCCATTCCATGAACGCAAGGAAAGCAAATGCTTCAGTGAAACCAAATCTTTTCATAACATGGTCCGAGAGAAGTACCTATATACACAAAGCTAAACATCACCTTCATCAACAGCAGAAATTCCACTTGCAAAACTGTGACAGCTAACTATTTTTATATCAGCTAGCCAATGTTACACTAGTGTCAGCACAACTTTCATCTATTGTATTCTATATTCATTCCTGTTTTCCATTCTTTCACAGCTCTGTATCATACATAAACAACAACAAAAAAATCTCCCAGTTTTGTCCATGAATACTATTTCCTCAGCTTTTAAAATTTATTCTACAGAGATATTTCCTTGTATTTACATCATCTAAGTCCAAACTTCAAGTGTAAAATGTCATCTTGCCCTTGAATGATGCTATTCAGTAAGTACAATGTTACTAAGGCTTTTCTGCATGATAACATTTTAAGGACCAAACAAAGCTCAAAATACAACCTCTTGATTGAGCAGATAAAAAAAAAAAATGCATAAGCAAGTTTAAAAAAAAAGGATTCAGGAACAGTCAGCAAAGCTGAATTTTTTGTCATTTGATTAGTTTGCTAAAATTGAAAAATCGTATCTATGATCGTATTCATCAGCACTGTAATTCCTATATGAATAAGTTTTTCACACTACATTAGTAGACAATGTAACTATTAGAAAAATGAGGCCCTACCTGAAACATCACTGTAATTTTCTTATTCTTAACTTGAATCTGCTGTTCTTTAACCTGCTTGAATCTGTTATTCTTTGGGATTGGGAAGGCTGGTAAATGACCTCAGTGTGGATAAAGTAGCCACAGCAATTAAAAATTTGCTCAGAACAAATGCCATCACCTTTTAAACAAAACTATATTTTACATCAATCTTCCCAATAAATACTAAATCCCTTGTACTTATATTGATTAATTAGCAGTTCCTATAGAAATGCTATTTTCCTTTTTGAAAAATGCATCAGTGCTGCAAAAACATCGAAACACAGCTCAGCATTTCCTAGCTAATAAAAACTATATTCCTGCAAAGACCACAAAAACAGAGGGGAAAGGTGCTTAGTACAGGTGTTTCATGTTGTTGACATACTACATATTCTGGAATAAAATTATTTGCTTAATTTATTTTAAATTAGTAAAATAAATTCTGTGAACAAGCATATAATCCCATAATACAAGAGCAAATAATAACGCAGTATTGATTACATAAACCCCTTCTTTCAAACTGGACTCCCTCCACCATTTCAACCTCGAAGTAGAAGACCAATAAAAGAAAATAATGTCACTGCTACAGAACAGTCTTCCTAAAGTAAGAAAGTACTGAGGTAGCACAAAGGTAAATTAGAACAGCTGCGTGAACATATCTTTCAGCAAATGAAAGCTTCCATTCTTGGTCACTTTATATGCATTAGGCATAGCTTTGTCAGACATGCTTGTGAAAAATTCCACAATTGCAATCATTATTCAGAAAGCAGGAATAAAGACCTCTAATTACACGTTAATGTACACTCAGTAATCACAGAGTAATTGAGGCTGAAAAGGACCTCCAGAGGTCATCTAGTCCAACCTCCTTGCTAAAAGCAGATCTAATCAGAACAGGTTGCTCAGGGCTGTCTCCAGGTGAGTCTTGAACACCTGCAGAAACAGAGATTGCACAGCCTCTCTAGGCAACCTTGACCAGTATTTGACCAAATCTCCTTACACATACAATTAGGCACATCCTGAAAACGCAGAGTTTACTTTTATGCATGAACTAATCAGGTATCATATGTTCTGTTAATACTAGTGCAAATGAGTGCTGGAGATGCATGCCAATTAGGAAAAGCAGTTTCCATTAATTCAGTTATGCTCAGCATAACACTGCACAGTGGTGGTTTGATTTCTTGGGAATACCAGAAAATCATTTAGCAAACAAGCCAAATCCTCATTTTCAACACAACCATCAGGAAAGAGCAAGGACAAACTGCTGCAAAATCGTATTTGAAAAAAAGACCTCCAGTATTCATCTAAGTAGTTATAATCAATAATACATAATAAAAAGATGATCTCTCACCAAACTTCTTACTCTATTACCCGTTTCACTTGTGTGTCTTACCGGTCTTTCATGTTCCAGGATTGATGACTTTCCTGGCTCATACTCAAATATACTTCTTGGTTCAGAACGGAACTTGCGGGTGTCTACCTTTCTGTCAGGAGGATCCCAGTCATTTCTAAATAACAAATATGAGCAATTGAGTTAATTTACTGTCACTGCCATTGACGTTACATCTCTGTGCAAGAAAAACGTGCAAACCCAAATGAATCTCAGCATGCTTTCTTCCCAGATTTCAGTTGTGCAGTGTCTGGCCTAGCATCCCAATGTTTTCATCGCTGTATCATCTTAACCTGTTTACAGCAGGTATGCTAAGTGCAGCAGGAAAAATACTAGAGATGTCCAGCCTATGTGATCACTCATACTTTTACTGTAACTGGTAGCCCAGTTAAAAAACTTCCCCGACATACTGTTAAAATACCATGACACACCTTCTCAGATTACAAATTTACTGTACTTGCTTTGTGCGCTACACTAATGTAGGCAAGGGGTAGGTATTTTTGTCATCACACAAGATGATTGTCTATATTGAAAAAGTTACAAAATTTATGAGACAAAACCGAGGGATTATTTTAAAAGACAATGTAAAAATCTAATAGATGCTCTTTATCCTGATCTGTAGTAGAACTGCTCCTGAATATCCTTGTAAGCAGTATACTGTTTGCTTGGAAATGTGAATAGATAAAAAAGAACAAGAATTTGGTGTTTGACTTTGGGACAGTAATGTATCCGTTTGCTCTATAATTATAAATTTGCTTTCAATTTAACAGTGCTGTGCAAAGAATCAAAAGTAACCCCTACCACTGTATTTTTTCAGTCTTTTACCATGTTATTTTAATAGATATCTGTACATTTTTGGGTGGATAGTTAGCTGGTTACTGTAACAGTGAGAGGTACCTTTTCATGGCAGTTTTTGTAGTCACTACCTATATTGCATTTGGAAAACTACCCCACACATGTTTTTATTTAGCTCTGTGTAAAATGACCCACTAGTACCTCAAAGAATGGAGGAAATGGGAAATCCCATCAGCTATTGTTTGCGTTTACAACAAGAAAGAGTATACACTGATTAAATTCTATCA
This sequence comes from Actenoides lindsayi, assembly GCA_025331215.1. Taxonomy (NCBI): domain Eukaryota; kingdom Metazoa; phylum Chordata; class Aves; order Coraciiformes; family Alcedinidae; genus Actenoides; species Actenoides lindsayi. Next base: position 116,298 of record WTSP01027814.1, on the reverse strand, counting down.
GTTCTTTCAGCCTTTCTGATGAGACTTGGTTTGATGTGACCTGACATGATAAGGCACAGGTCACATGCTTTAAAAAAAAGAAAAAAAAAAATAATCTATGGGGCAGCTTTTGTGTACAGTCTGTTTGTGAATGTGATTTCTAGGACACAGACATATCTATAAAACTCTTGACATTTCAAGGGAAGTAGTTCTACATGGCCCTATTGGTTATTTTCACTGAGGGAAAAAAAAATAGTTTTAGAGCAGAAAAGATTGTATTTTTTTGAGAATGAACAGGAAAACAGAAATGTTCTGATCAAGTTTCATTATGCTGCAAGTCACTGAAGAAAAAAGGATGCTGGCAAAATTCTGATTCACACTCAGTTCACCTAACTTACAGTGTTTAGCCTATAATCCCTTATGGACTACATTTTTGAGCCCAACTGTTAATGGAAACTGTATCTTGCCTCCCAGCTATGAAACTGTGATGCACGTGCATGTGGACCTAAGCCTCTTATGTGAGATTTTAAATACACAGGCTTCTATAGGCAATTAAAATAAGAATCTCCCAATGGCAGGAAAAGATTGACGAGCTATAGCTGTCAGCAGCAGGCAAAGCATAACTAACATGTTTGGCATCCCCTGGCCTGGAGAACATAGATTTCCACTGCCTGTCTTTATCATGCAGGAGATTAAAAGGAGAGGCTAAACATCCAATTTCAGTGCTGAAACAGTTATTTTCAAGCTTGCCAAAAGGAACTGCAATAGGCCTCAATTTCTGTGGCCAAGCCATTTTGGCATAGCACAGGATGATGACTCACAGAACTTCAGGAATCAAAGCCAAGCAGATCCACAGTTTGGTGCCCTGCTAACAAAATCTACACTTCTGTATGACTTGCTAACAAAATTCAGATCTCATGGCCTTTGGGAGGTAGCTCAACCCTAACCCCTAGTATTTCCTCTTGACAAACCTGCCCTCAGCAACAGGAGTAGCCAAAATCAGTAACCACTGAATAACCTCTTTTTCCTCTACAGTATGTGTATCTGCTGGATTACCTTTGGAAGCCATAGTTATGATCTTAACTTTAAACACACAGCACGGTCTTTTCTCGTAGTACTTTATGCAAACTGCAAATTATTTGAAACTTGTTTAATATAATTCAGTTTCTACATAAAAATGTTAACAATGTCCAAACTGAGAAAAGTAGACAAATTGTTTTGTTGCTTGAGTGTAACCAAGAGAGTTGGACTTGTAGCCACAAGTGGAACACTAAATGACCCTCTTCTTATAGAAAATACACACATACACATGTATGTGTGTATATCATGTACAATAACATGACATTGTATTAACATGTAGTATTAATGAAGGTAAACACTAAAGAAAAAGCCTTTTGCTTGAGCTAGTAGCTACAGATATGCTGAAGAGTCGGTGGAGTTTGTGTGCAGGGTACTTTGCATGGTATTTTCAGAAAAACAAGCAGTTATTTCCTGAGTTACTAAGCATTAATCTTTTGCAGACTGGATTCTAACCACTGGGGGCCTGATTTCGTGCAGCAACCTTGAAGCTGAAAAACTGTGAGAAATCTAAAATGCCCCTTATAATATATAAACACCTCCAAAAAGGAGATGGAGATTGAAAAATCAGGGATATAAAGCACTTCTGAGTTCTGTGGAAACATGGGTTGACTGCTACACTCTTACAGTTTTGCTCTTCCTTGAATTTCAATTTACATCTTTCAGATGCTTTCTCTTTGCACTGGACACCACAAATTTAGCCTTTCCTACTCAGAGGCTAAATATTCAAGACAGCTGCCAGAGCACAGATTGTTCTGAAGCACAACAAGCAGGACAATCCCACAAACGAGAATGAAAATCTTAGCTGCTCATGGTGGTATCACTTGTCAGAACAAGCACTCCTTCAGCACACTGAAGAACTGGCAGCACCACGCATGGTGCCCACACTGCTGATGAAGATTACCCCTCATCACCTGACCGGCCCTTGAATGCACGTTATGCTCGAGCTGCTGTTTTATCCGTTGTGATAGCCTGTAATTGGATTACTGTACATACCCGGAACACTTTTGGAAAATATGCTAACTTACTTTTCTGGTGTAGACCTTTCCCTCAGACGATGTGGTGGTACGGGAGGTGGCACATGTGGAGGCGGTACAGGGGACGAGACCTTAAAGGCATCAGAGCTACTGTCAGAAGCGCTTTTAGACAGAGGTCTGTAGGTCTGTGTCTTTGCAGCTGGGTGTGCCTGAGCAGAGAAGGATGGACTGTAGCTACCTAATAGAAAGCAAAAGCAGAAATAGTCACAGCATAAGAGAATGATTTTTAATAATACACGACACAGAATGCTACAAGAACCCACAGACTCAGTAGAGCTGCAGGGTTACAAAAATGTGTAAATGCATTTTTAGAAGTACATTGCTGTATGCTATGCAGTTCATTTGGATGCTTCTTACATATTTCTATATAAAACTACAAACACACAGGTAAAGTGCAGTATAGTTAAAATAAATTAATGATTAATTTGCAGGCGGGGGGAAGTTAATGGCTGTATATATCCATCAGAGCTGTTAATGACAGCTTGTAATTATTCCCCAGGCTCATCCTGCCTCTCAGTTATTCTACACTGAGAAGGAAGTCTGGAAATGTTCACTTTTTTCATTGTTAGTCTAGGACAACGAGGCAACAGTGTATCTTGAAGAGGATCACAAGAGTCCAAACAGCTCTCAAACACCTGCCCCCACAACAAATGCTCTCAATGGTACAGGAAAAGGCAGTATAAGAGCATGTAGAATGCAACAAACACTGAAATGGCATAGTTTTTAATTGCATTTTTGCACAAGGCATTAGGGCTTTTTGCACATATAGTCTATTCACACTTCTGTTTTTGTAAATAATTTTACCGCATGGTTATAAACTTCTGAAAGACACAACAATTAACATATGTCAACACCAGTGCCTATAGCAAAAATGAACAAGATCAAAGAATGGAATCATTTTTATTAGGCATTCTTACTGCATATTTTAAAAGGTGTTTTCAGGACAATCTTTTTGTCTTCTTATGTCAGTAATTAGCATTTGTACTTCCACACAGTGGTTCCCTTTTCATTTTTATAAGGAAAGGCTGTGTTAGTCACAATCACTAGTGAAAATAAATGCAACGTAATCAAGAAACTACAGTATTACACTGTATCCTGTCTGCAGTAAGAGCTGCAATGAAACCAGAATTAAACTTTGTTTCATTTGGGAAAAGAGGCATGAAAAAAAATCAGCTGAGATCCAACAAGACAATAAAAAGTGTTTATATAAGTATTATAAAAGCAAGCATGAATAGTTAACTACCCCTGTTACTTGCTGACATTAACAAAAGACTCATTTTGAAGTGAGGGAATAATTCCTACCAGTACTGTATGCATATGCAGTATTATACATGTCTGTGTCGTCATCTACAAAAAGAAATACACATGTTACAGTAGTGCAATACATGCCAGGTTATCACAGCACTGGAGCTTTGATTTTGCAGAGACAAACAGAAGATTGGTTGGCAATCAAGCACTGTATTTCTTTTCCTCATCTCATAGGTGTTTTCTGAAGACTCTATCTTCCCATTATACTTACCATAGGCTATTTTTACCATCTTATTGGTAAAATGGTACCTTCTGATCATGGTACCCATATTGTGTACTTACTGGTTAGCACCAAATTACAAATTCTAGCTTTTTGTCTGTTCATCTCCCTTCCCCAAGCTCCATTTCTTCATTTTGTCAGCTCTCCCTTACTAGAGACTATGAAGTTGTTCCTGTCACAGAAATCAGCCTCAAATATCTACCATTTGACTAGTGTTCAAAATAGATCTTGTAAGCCAGAATTTTCCTGCTCACATTTTTTTATTCTCCCACTAACATTCTGTGTGACCATACTGAATGCAAGCTCTACCTCAGATGAATAAAGACACCCTCCTTCTGGAGGTGTAATGTGCACAATTGCTGTTTATACAGTTCCTTGACGTCCTTGGTGACAATCATGATAATGGATGTTAACTCTAAAGCTAGTAATGTGACAAAAGCTCCACTTCAGCAAAACCAAGTAAGGCATTCTATGAAAAAAATGCAATTCAGACAGAAAACGTATCCTCAAAACAGCCTGTTTACTAGCCCATGCTGTTTTACCACCTGAGCTCTCCAAAAGCAAGCTTGTATGGTAGGAGATTTGCAGTGGACAACTACTGATCCCCCCAGCTGGAGATAAAGATCACTTCAGTGAGCTCCCCAGTGACATGGAGTCATACCAGTTGCATATGTATATTAATCACTTTAATTTTTATTTGGTTTTAGTAATAAAATAAACCCTTTAGAATATTTCAGCTCTTAGCAGAAGAAAATAGTTCTCTCTGCAGTAAAATCTATCATCCATTTTACTTACTTGATTTATTCTCTGACACTTGGTGAACACTTGCATTTTCATATAGCACATAGTCAAAATGCAGAAAAGCACATTTTTAAATACCACTGAGAACCATCCAGCCAAGACAAAAGCATACTTACCAGGCTTATGAACCATATGGATTTGCTTGAACATTGTCTTGTACCAGTCCTTCGGCCTGTCAACTGTCTAAATAAAATACAGTGTTTAACAATTAACAAAAAGACCTAAAAATACCTGTGTGTACAGACCTGATCAGACATTTAATGTTACTGTGAACATAGTCTATTCTGTTTTTTCCCCTACTTAATACAATGTTTTTTATACCATCTATTTCAAATGTTGTATTTGTGCTTTTCATCGAGGAATTCCTGTAACATGTTCTGGAAGATACTAAAGACTGAGTCAGTTTTGGACACAGTTTTGGACTTTGATCTTGGAGGGTTTGACAGTTAAAAACATAGGAATTAGTGACAGATCAAGAGTTTATACTCTTAGTGCCTTATATTTGACAATGATGAATGCTGGATACTTTACAGTAAAATATAAACATCTCAGCAATTAGAAGCATGTAAGACCTTCTTTCAAACTCCTGGCAATTTCCAACTTAAATTATCTTCAAAATGTAGTTGTTAAATAATGCAGAAAATCTTTGCAAATCTACCAAGAAAAGAATTAAGACAATGCTATATTTAAGATTTTCTGTTTGGATTGTAAACAAACAGTATTTCCTTTTATTAGTTTTAAATTCCCTTTCCAGGAAACTTTATTTTAACTTACGTTTCTATTTTGAGAAAAGTGAATACAATATACCTTTCAATAACCACTCATTAAATTGTACTCATCTTTACTTTTGTAAATTAAGTGATCCCAAAGTTTCCAGACTCTCCTCATATCAAAATTTGCTCATGTTTCTAATTATTTCTATCTCTTACCCTTCTGCATTTCCTCTTTTGCTGCAATTTTCTTTGAGATACAATGGTAATATTTGAGAAAAGGATATAACATAAAGGCAAACATGTTTTCAGTTCTATTATTATTATAACCTAAAATTTTACTTGTTCCACATTTGTCAGAAAAGCAGAGGTTTTAATGCAGATATACAGAAGTATCTTTAAGCCTTATGGTGCACAAGGATCATTCAAAAGACCCATCTTGATGTGCATTACCTTGAATTAGCTAATATTAAACCTGCAATCACTCTGCCCATTCCTCTTTACCATGAAAAATGAAAAGCCACAAATGCTTCTTTACAAACTTCTCAAAATAAGCAACAGATCTGTGTTCACCTGGCTCCAAGCCATCTTTAGTGAATCACACTTTTGCCCTAAATACTTATTACGGCTACTGTAATAATTATTACAGTTACTTAATCTGTTTTTTTTTAACCATGGTGAGCTCTTACTATAAGGGACTAAGCAGAACATGTTCCTGTATTTTGAGGAATCAATATGAGTGCTCATAAAATTGCTACTAAATGACATTTTAAAAAAAAGAAGAGTTGACAGTTAACTGAAGAACTCAGGAATCTGCTAGGGAAGAAAGGTAAACAGCATGTTATGCTTCTTACCCAGACCTGCTTGCAAGAAATGAAAGGGATACAGTTTCATGTCAAGATCAGGTCCCTTTCCTCACCTACCAACATTCCTGACTTCTGCCAAAGAGACTGTATTCAGAAGCTAATTTAGATCACTTTAACATTATTTCCCTGGAGGTATTAACCATCTATACTAGCAGAACTCTGGCAATAATAATTTAGCTGGATTTGAGATAAGTATGCTGTTTGGTGCTCCAAGATCATGTACGCTCAAAAGTTTACAAGAAAGTTCAGAAGGTCTGAAGGAGTTAATGCTGATGGGCATAACCTCCATAGTACTCCTCATTTCCCACAGCTCTACAAATCTGCAATGGTCCCATGATACTGCAACTGCCCTTCTGACTGGATTGGGCCAAGAAGAGTCTTCCTGTAGAGTCAGTGATAGGTGAATAGATTGGAAACAGTATCTAAGCATTACTGCTATGATCCTACTGTTTTGTCAAGAGAAAAAGTGCATAGATATCTCTTTATTGGATCCTCCCTATCAGTCAGGTCTTCCACAAATCCACAGTACGCTTCCACGTAGAGATTAGGTATGGAGAAGTTCCCACATGACAAGAGAAGGCAGTGTCCCAGCACCTTTCTTGACATTTGAACATTTTTCTCTTATCTCCCCCTCACCTCCACCCTGGCGTTTATAGGCCCAGCTAATAATTTGGCTTGATGCTATAAACCAGACAGGATTAGTTAAGGAATAGAATAAATTAGTTTTAAAATACATTTTCTCAATCTATATTCATTAATCCCACATGCCAACATTTGTTTGAGGAATTAACAGTATTCACAATGCACCGAGCCATTCAGATGCCATCCTGCTTTGCATACATTATAGCTGTTGCAATTAAATGTTGGAACATGGTATCCTCATATGTGAATGAACAATCAGCTAAATAGTGTGAAGAGGACATAAGCAGTATCCGTGGTTGGTACTTAAGAGAGTCTATAATCATTGCAGTGTTCTAATAATCCATCAGAAAGTATTCAATTAAAGAAGGCATTTATGACTTTCAGTGGATTGTCTGTGGGTTCTTTTTCTAGCTGAAATATTATATCACTAAGTACAGAAATCTGGTGGGTCTTAATTTTTTTCATTCTTAGTAAATAGAAGCCTTTTCAGTCTATTGATTAATTCTAATAGTCAGACATAAGCAATCATTTTGGATGGTCTGAAACAGTACAGACATTCTGCTTTCCATGAACCTGTTTTTTCCTTTTCTAGCATCCCGTCAGTGGTAAACTCTGGTAGTGCCATTTGACTGAATGCTTTTCTCAGTGAACAGCATTTTACCCTCTCTTTTCCAAAGAATTCATTTTTAATGCCTTGGACTTTCATCATCTTTGGGGCAGGGCTTGGCATGGTGGCAGAACTTAACAATGACCTGAATTTTCAGGCTTCAGACTTGCACTTCCCAGAGGTGGCAGAAGCTCAATTTGTATGGCAAGAACATGCTAGCATGGGATGGATGTTCTGAGAGAAGGGAAAACTTTACAAGAATCCTTCCCTTCTCAGCAGCTATGGACAGAAAGGAGAATCAAAAGAGAACAGGAATTGAAAGAGAAGAGAACATCACACTGCTTTCCTTAGCTAAACAGCTGTCTCAAACCAAGTTGTGAGAGTAAAGACAGACTTGGAGCAAATAAACAAACCTTCAAAAATCTCTCTACTCCTGAAAAACATTCCAAATCTGAAATACAGATATTCCCACGTTCTTATTAACAAGCTTACCTGTGAGTAGCATAGTGTTTCAGAACACAGAGTGGATGTTACCTGTCACCTGTGAACCTACATTTACTGCTTTTTTGATAGACTGCTGCCACTTTCATAAGGATAGAAGAATAAGGAACTTTCCAACTTTGCATGCAAAGATAACTAATTTGAAAACACTCTCTCCACATGGAGTGAGGCAGAACTTTTTGGGAAAGGAGTCATATTGGTACTGCTCATTGACCTTGGAGAAAGAACAAGTGATATACCCTACCTTCTACTGCTCATGAGGAAATGCAGTGCATTTTGTGTGTTTCTGCATGGTACTGCACTTCTGAGGGATGTCAAGGTGCAACATATTTGAGTCTTTTGCAGACAACTATCTTTGTTCTTACACTATTGAGGTACACAGGGCTCAAATATGCTTCTGCACATTTTAAATGTAATCTCAAACCAGTATCCTGAAAACAATTCTACTCCCAGCTAAATCCTAAGGAAGCAGAATAAGGACACAAAGTGGCACATGAGATACGTTCACACACACGCTAGCATAATCTTTTAACTGATATCTCATTGTGCAAACAATTTCTATAATGCTAAATTTACAAGATAATTTGAAATTGTGACATAACAAAAAGCATAGTAAATCCAGCTGAAAAATGTCGTAATTCAAACTACACTGTGATTTTAGGAGAAAATCTGAGAGATTCAGGCTGTACAATCTGGAAGTTAAATATAAATTGGCAGATTGCCAACTCTGTTAAGCACATTTGAGGCAGACTTTTGTTATAATCTTACACAGCTGATATGAACCCTAATAAATCGATCTGCTATTGAAAAAAAAGACAAAAAAACCCAATAAAAAATAATTACTTAATCCTATATAAAGCATAAGGACATATTTACCTAAAAAGTGGGTAGGAAGCTAGAGCATCGTTGCAAAGTAACTTCTTCATTTTTAAAAGATACTAATCACGTTACCTTTTATGTCAAACATAAAGCAAGTAATGCCAGAGTTTCCCCCCATTCGTATCAAAATTGTCCCCATCTTACCACTTATTCTGAATTTTTCCTATTGCTTTTCTCCATCAATTCCTGATTTTCCCCCTAATTTTTCAATCCATTGAAGCAGTTCTTGGCAACACAACACAGCCCCATATGTCAGTATTGGCAGAGAGGACACATCCAACAGCTGCTACATCCTTGCACCTGACAAAGACTTCACCTGCAAGGGCTCTGCCGCTTTCATCCTGGCTCTCGCTCTTCGTACTCTCTCTCCGGCTAGCACAGCACTTCTTCTCCGGCTGGGAAGGCCAGTAAGCACTTCTCTTACAGACCTAGTGCAGCTGCCACTGTGCTCTCTGGACCAGCCAGAAGAGGCTGCCCTGGCAGCAGAGTGGAAAGAATGCTTCATCATAGTGAAAACAAAACTCTTCAGTTCGACATCCTGGGACCGCTCAAGCAGTGACTGGTGGCAGATGATCAAAACTGGGCTAGTGACAATGACAGGGCTTCCACGCTATTCCTTTACACGCCACTCAAGGGCACGAGGATTATATATTGCACTTCCCACAAAAATGCTACTCACTTAGATTATTAGCAGAACAAAACTATTTGTATTTCTACACTACCCTGGTGACATAAGAACCGTTGCCCCCTCCAAAAATGCAGGAGCACGAGATGTTTATATACACACACACACACATATGTAATGTGTATGCTTGCACGCGCGCTTACGTGTAGTACGTATAAGCTTTATTTTAGAAATACCAAAACACAAGCAATTAGTGCATATCTGCAAAAGGTAAGACCTACAAGAGAAGCGAGAGAGAGAGACACAAAGTTTTGGCTACTTCTAATTAAAACTAGAAACATGAGGTTGCCCAATTATGCTCCCATCAGCATTCTCCTTTTCCGTCAACACACAATATTATATTCATGAGCTCGCTGATTACGCACACTGTATTCCACATTATATAAGACTAGAAGAATGTGAAAAACCCATTACCAACAATCAATTCATTGTATGAGTTCATACACAGATTCCTCAGAATTTCCTACCGTTCTAATTGCTGTAGGGATTCCAGATTCATCTACCGGGCCAATCCCTGCATAATGTGGAGCTTTAATGACTGTGATTTTTTTTTCTTCTTCTGAGGATCTACAGATTGGTATTGTACTGGTGCTGCTGCCGCTGCCAAGAGTCTGAACATGCTGTGAGTATGTCTCTGTGGACTCTGGAACGATAACATGACAGAATACTGTATAATGATACAATAATCACACTTGGCAGTTCTAACATGCTTCCCCATTTCAGTATGCTGTAGAAAGAATGACAACAATCTTAACCACATACATACACAACACGTTAAAAAAATCATCTTAGCCCGGGCTTTGCCATACTTAAGGTTACATTAACAAAATTACAGACTTACTTAATGACCAGACAGGCTATTCAACTCAGATCTTCTTATATTAGAGGTACTTTTTCACATCATCTTTCTCACACACACACAAAAGAAAACCAAGCCAAACCAAACCCAACAAAACAATCAAAAATCCAAAAACTACACACACAAAAAAAAACAACAGAAAAAAAACCCCAAACACAAATCCAGCAAAATCTGTTGAGAAACAGTGTTAGCAGCCTTTTTTCCTATAAATCAAAGTCTTGCACCTTTCCTATCCAGTCAGTAAAACTAGTCATATAATTTCAAAACTTCCCCCAGTCTAGCAAACTATAGAAAATTGCTGTTCTGTAAGCACAGCAACTGATTCCAAATAGCTCTCTGCAAACACTTACGTGATACGTGTTTAGAAACATTATGTTTTCATGCATGAACAGTTGGGTTTTTAAAAAAAAAAATAATTCCAACATACTATTTTCATCCCTTACAGTTCTGTTGGTATGTTTTAAGTGGCTCTGTGTATAACCTATAAAAATGGACCTCAGTAACTTTACATCTGCTGATCCACCTGCAGTACTTTAGGGGAACTGTGCAGGCTGCTGCTGGTTTGTGGTGACTTGTGGTATTTCTACCTCTCTCCCCCAAATCTTCCTTTATAATTAATGAAATTAAGATGTCACTATTACCATTTCCCTCTAAAATTCAGTCATTTGGTTAACAAAAGCCACCTCATCACTGGGATGTGTTATGTGAAAATTTGTACTGCTGCAGATGATGTACTTCTTTCTTGTATGCATGACAAACCAGCTTTACTCCTTCAGGCAGCATGCTTCAGTAAATTAGTGGGCTGCTAGGACAAAGCATCTGTTTTTGCAAGAGCAGGTACAGTGCTTGTGAGACATTTCACTGCAGGATAAGTGAATGTAGGGAGTAAAAATAAATATTCTAACACTACTGGTGTGACATTAACATCTGCTGATTCTTCTGAAGAAAAATATTTGAATTGTAACATAAATCAGCAAAAGGAGCTCTAGGGAGTGAAAGCTCTAATTTTAATTTGAATATTTTTGCTCACTCTTACTGCAGAGAGACGAATTTGGCATGGCTGTTTCAGCTGTTTACTCAAGTTTGAAATGCTGTAAATAATCCAGTACTACACATATATGGTGAGGGGCAACTCTGCATCGCAAATGTTTGGGCCTTTTTCCCAAAAAGCATGGTGTTAAATATAGAAATGTTTTGGATTTGATCCTTCAGTCTTCATAGGCCTCAAACTGAGGCTTTCAGTGGGATTTTTACATGAGCAAGGAGAATTAGATCCCACTGTTACTGTGGTACAGAATTCCAGCATCATACAAATATAAGTCATGGGAAAACACTTTGCTTATTTCAGGTATATCCAAAGAGAATTGACAGGCCTTTAGATCATCAAACTGGAAGCAAACAAAGGATCTAGAATTCTGGGGTGTGAAGAAACCCACGTATACAGCTTTTACACTTATCACTATGATAGCGATAGCATCGTTTGTCTAAGCTGTGAGTCTCAGAGCAGGAACTGTCACCTAATTTCACAGTATGCACAACAAAAAAGTAAACCCCAGGATCATATTCAAATTAATTTGCATGCATAGTTTTATCTGAATATGCAAAACACTGATAGGAAAAGCAGTAAGCAAATTATTATTTTGGCAAAACTGAATTATTCTGACAAAACAACTTTTGAAGGCTAATAATATATCTAAAAAGAAAAAAAAAAAGATAAAATTAACAATGCCCTATAAAAAATTATATAGATTAATATGGCTTTAGGTGTTTAAAAGCCCAGAGACCCCACTTTTTAGGCAGCAGTACTGAAGATTATGGAAGTTGCGGGGAGAAGCAACGTACAAAGTTGGCCCTTCGTTTCTTAAAGAAGGCAAAATCTGAAGGCACTGCATAGGTTGAGCTATTTTTATACATGCTCTTTCCTTGGTAAAGGTAGTAGAAAGGTGGCAAGAGGTCACTCACACGTGTTAAAAACCTTCATAGCAACTCCAGTTCAGGATCTCTAATGTCTTTAACAATAAATACTATTTTTTTTTTTGCATTTACTTCCCAAGGTAGAATAGACAATACCTTCAGTACGTATGTTAAGCACTCTGCAATTGTTCGCAGTCTTTGCCACATGAATTGGAATATGTTGTGTAATGTATAAAGCAAACGTTCTGTGAGAGGCTTACCCATCATCCTGCCATGCTGCATGATAACAACGTTGGAATTGAGCGAAGCTGGTGGAGGGTAAGCTGAAGAAGGGGAAAAAGGCCTTTGAAAGTGACTCACTGGGCTGGCAGCAGTGCCAGAGTTCCCATTCACTGTGATCTGAGCCTGAGAGAAACAAAACAATATCCCATTAAAATACACACAAAGCCCTCTGACTGCCATCCCAAACAAAGAGTGATGCAAGACTGTCATCCACACAACAGTTACCGGTTGTCAGGTACCTAGCCACAATGGCATCTGCATTCACTGAAATACAAAGCTCATCACAAGGGGAACAGAACGTGTTCCTTATGTACCTTGTACCTCCCCTCTTTTCTCCTTGTATGTGCTGTCTGTGAAGCATACTGGAGTCATGGGAAGGTGACAGAAAGACCACGGTCAAGGCAACAAAGATGGCACAAACAAGGTCTGCAGAGGTCTGACAGCAACATAAAATGAAGATGGCAATAAAAGTTCCTCTCACTGTGTGACAAAGGCTGCCTGCCACAGATCACTCACTCCAAGAGACATATTCCAAAATGCACATGCTCAAACCCTATTGATATTAATGGGAACTTATGTGCAGACTGAAGGGAAAAGTCATTAAGACAAGCTAAACAGAGTGAGCCAAGGCTTCTTTAAAAAAATGGAAGCCAGGTGTAGTGACTATGGGATGCTGATACCTAATCTATCACAATAAAAATAAATAGCACCAATTGAAACAAACAACAACAACAAAAAAACCCCACACAACCACAAAAGAACAGAACAAAATCAAATAAATAAAAAGGGAAAGTCAAGTAAACTGGCAGTATAGCACCATCACAAGACATTTAGGCTTCAGTCACAAGAGGTACTTCTGAACCAATCTGCTTCCCTACCCCCAGGTTTAGAACCCCCACGTGTAGGCTGTAGCACTTCTGTGGGGAGTATTGCCAGGATCGAAACAGGTATTGAGAAAGCACTGAACAAAATGAGAGGGCACTGGATATTTCAGCAGAAAAGGGATGGCAGCTCTCTGTAACATCTCTTTTAATGCAGAGCTCTTTCAGAAGGGAATCAGAGGTGTTATAAACTTTGCTTAATTTTATATAACAAAAAAGAACTGAAACATGCTGTAAACATAAAACATGAGACTATCTGAAGCAGCAAAGCATAAGCAAAAAGCGTATTAAAAAGCATGTTATGTTTACATTTAAAAGTGAAATGGTTCATGTCCTCTTGTATACATTTGTATTTTGAAGACTACTGATTTGCTTTGATTTGAAACCTTTAATACCTTGGCCTCCAATAGACAAGAGAGCAAAACAAATTCTGGCTCTTATGCAGACAAGGCAGGGTGCAATTATGTCCACAATCTTACACCTTCTTACTCATTTACTACGGCTTTTGTTTCTCTGAAGAGAGGAGCAGAACTACTGTGAATTCTTTGTAGATTGTAAAGCTACTCCTGTGAACTTCTGTAATAAAAAAATTAAGATAATTTCTTACACTAAGCAGTAAGCAATATTACGAAAACAGGATCCACACAAGTAACTGCTGGACACCACTTATAAATCTATAGATGGCATGTTCATATATGACATTTTTATGTCATATGTCAATTTTCATTGCTTTGAAAGGCTTTAGAGAGGGTATCAGCTCAGCCATGATTTCTTAGTTCAGTTCCTAATGACCTTCTCTTTGAGGAAAGTTTCTGTGAAAGTGGCTATTGCATTTGTTTATCTGATGTATCTCACACTGTTGAGAAGGTTAGCTATAAAAGACAGTTTTGCAAAGTTTCAAGTTCCAAGGGTCTGCCCTGCCCTGAGAATCATTTGGGAGCTACTGACATTTCAATGAGAGAATGTGATGCTTTAGTTCCACATGCCAGTTTCTGCCCAGATTTTATAAGGAAGTAAAATCTCTGAAATGCCTATTCATGAATTACACCTTTTACTTTCCTTGGTAATCGCCTTTGTGGGAAAATAAGATCATACAAAAATGTCAACAAAATGCACTTATTTCCCATCTTACTGGGAAGACAGTCATCATCTCTTTGATGATATTAATTTCCCTAGGCTCTTCCATTTATTTTTTTCTGCAGTACACTTCACCTGTTCTCCATTGCTAGCAGAGCCACCTGCTTCTGCTGCTAGTTAAACTCTTCTAAAGATTCCCCCGAGGTACCACATTTAACCCTCATTTAATTTGTCTGAGTTTCAGAAAGAGCAGCTCTCTGGACTTCTGAAACACAGCTGAGGAAAGTGTCTATTTAAAGTGGAGCTGCTTTCTAACTTCCTCTCTGCTGAAGCAGGCAGCAAAGGGAAAGAGGTCCCCCCATCACAGACATCTGAGCAGTTTTGTGCAACAATGCTGCACAGCACACCCCTGGCCTCAAGACACTGAATTAAACTAAAATAGTCAGGATCAATTCTTGAAGCTTGAGACAGTCCCGGAAAAGGCAAATATCTAATGTGTAATTCCATTTCCAAGTTTCCATTAGATTCCAACAATTTAAAACTACATAAACAAATAGAACCCATGAATATTACTTTATAAGGGAAATGTTCATAATTGGAATAGACTCAGAAAAAACAGTTTCCAAAACCAGCTGTTCTCTGATTTTAACTCCAATTCTAAGCATAAGCCCAGGTCAGAATTACAATTCTCATAGTTCAGGTTTTTAAAGCAGCTGTAATCTGTGATTAGAAGCATGGCCAATTCACCACAGTTTTAGCTCTGCATTTTTCCTGGAAAATGTTACAATTTTGTTAATTCAGCTCTTCCCGATGCTGTTTCTTCTTCTCAGATCTACTGTAAAACCCTTTTGCCTAAGCTTTCATTAAGGACCTCACGAATAAACAAACATCCCCAAAATAGACATAATGTCTTTGAAAGCGTGGTTCTGTCTTAGGCGGGCATAGTGCTGGGTGGCACATTCCTGTATTACTTTCATTGTTTTCTCAGCAGTTTTCATCTACAAAGCCAAAAGGAGTCTCCTTCAAGAATGAAGATCCTTACAGGAGCAGTGCCACTAGCAGCACGTCTGTGCCATCAGCTTCCCCATCACTGTCTCATTTCACAGATACATTTATAGCCAACTGCCTCTCCTCTACAGTGGATGGGAAACAAAGGCTTTTCTAAACAAAGGCTTTTCTACACTGCAGACGTTGGTCTTGTCAGCAGTTTAATTTCTGTAGGGCTCTTAGGACTGTGTGAGGATTTTTTGTCCTTTGGTGGGAGACTCATCCTTTCTCTTTGCCCATTAATGAACAACTATTATGCTCATCCCTGCCATCTCTAAGAGAGAAAGTGGTGGTCAGTCCCAACCATAACATATCCTCACTACAGGAAGATGACCCAAAAATGGTAAGAAGGAAGTACTGTCCACTTTAGCTTACCAAAACGTTGATCAAAGAAAACAAATACAGTTAGCTGATTATTTTAGAAGTAGGTCAGAAGAAAATACGTTTCATGCTTCCCATAACTAGTAAATGGCCGTGCGGTGATTGTTCCTTATTTACAGATAACCAGTCTATACTGAATATGGTATCTTTGGTTACAACTACTGGGATGTATATAAAGTCACACTACTGATTCTTTAAAAAGAAAAAAAAAAGTGCTTGAGAGTTGTGTTACAAGAATTAGGAATGACAGCCTTTACATGCCTGTATTAATTTCTTTTTTTTTTTTTTAACAGCATCCAGAGCTCTGACAACAGATAATTGAGACTTTCCAGGTGACTATGTGCAAGTTTGGCCTCAAAATACTTTTCATAAAATATACATGAAGCTTTAAAATTATATACACTGTTCTTCTCAGACGTGAAAATGGTAGCATGCTGAAGTTTGAACACTGTTGTGACCCAGTGAAACTTTGGTCTCAGAAGATGCATTTTGTAATTCAGTGACCAATTGCTCAACCTAAATGAAGGCTTTGTTATGACTGATTTTTATCATGCAGGTAATCTCAAAAGAAATAGGAAGTGATCTGGATTTTACCCAAATTCCATACCTTCTTTCTACTCATATATGAGTGTATTAAGGTACAGAAAAGTGAAGGTATGTATAAAATGTCTAGTTGCATGCTGATTTTTTTCTTGACTTAACCAAGAGAAAAGTAACATAATACTTGGGTACTACAGAATTATGAACTTCACTCCTGTAAGAAAATGCTTAAGAAAGGAAAAGGATAGTTAGATGAGAGAAAACCAGTCTCATGCAGTCAGTGGCCATGGCTGGGGAAAAAAATTGTGTTAGATATTGCTAATATTTACTATGAATTTTCAAGTTACCTTATTGAAATCTGTACCTCAGTATAAATAAAATATGGTGGTAGTCCAGGGGCTACAAACTCTACAGATCTGTACGTTGCTAACAATATTTTAAACAAACACATTCAAACTTTACAGACCGCTTGCTTTTGACTCATTAGGAGCAGCTATTCATTGAATTAATTTTCATTTATTTTAAGCAAAGTGTTTGATACATCTTAGCTGACCACACAATTGTGCAACAACTTTATATCATTTTCCCATTACCAAATCTGCTATGCCAATGATTTTTTTTTAAAAAACGAAACCTGTCACAAAACATACTGTCAGACTCCAAACACAAAAAAAACCACCAACAAAATAATTGTCTGTGTAATGGGATGACAGAGAAGTTTGAATTCTTTTCCCCTTTGACAACCTGTTTGAACAAAACGGAGGAGGAAAAAAAGGAAGCATAATTACATGAGAAGTGGCAGCAGTGTTGGTTAAGGTGGTGCCATCTGACACAGCAGACATCTGGCTCAAGGTTGGGGAAGGTGTTTCAGAGCAGTCAGTAGTATCATAGCTACAAGTCTGCAGCTCATCTAGAATGGCTGTGGAGGACTCACTCACTGTGCGGGAGGAGCACTCACTCATGGCAGAATCTGTGCTTACAGAGGCTGTTTCGTTCCTGTGGATAATACTTTCAGAGGCTAGGTATGGGCATTTATATGAAAGTTGTGAAAGGGATGGGCTTTTATAAAAGCGTGAAGGCAAAAAATCATCAAGCGCTGGCAAAGAATATGGTACTAGATGGGTGCCACTGTCTGGTGAGAAAGAGGGTCTGTTAACTGGTACCACAGGAGGAGGAAGAGGCAGTGGAGAAGCTTCTGTTGCTGTTTGTCTGTGTGTCTGTGAAGCATTTACCTCCATCACAGGGGCAGTTACTTTCTGGTTTCCAAGCTGGGATTTGAGGAAAAAAAAAAAAAAAATAAGAAAAGAAATAGATTATCAAATGAATAAAAAACTTTTCCCTTTGCCTCTTGCTGTGTGTAGGAGAATTACAAAAATGTAAGTTTTTCAGTAGCCCGAGGAAGTTCACATTCACATGGATTAGGAAATAAATCAATCACTCTCTATATTAAAGTAGGAAAACATAAAAGAAATTAATGCATTAAATACTAGTGGAAGCAATGCCAGAAACCATAGTGTGCTGGGGACAAATATTCATAATATACTGCTTAGATTAATGATCTCACTTGTGCATCGAGAAGGTTCGCACTATTTTGTACTTTACATAAATATAAGGATGGAGAACATCACGTTCATTTCGTTTGTTAAAGGAAAAAAGGCTCTGCAAGTCTGATCTCTGTAAATGTTGCTCCCTTTCTTTGTCAAAGGACAAGTGTCATTTTAAAACTGACTGTAATATACAGATGGGCTAAATGGACACACTACTACTGAATGTTTTGTATGACCTGCAAGCAATATGTTGTGGCCTTTTTTGCCTCTTGTGACCGAATACATCTTCTCCACTGCCTCTCTAGTAAAAATGTTTGGATGACCTTAGAATTTCCAAGCACCCTGGAAGCACCCTGTCAGCCTACTGGATAAAGTGTACGCACAGGAGCCTTTTCAACATTAGAGGACACAAGGTATAAATCTGAGGAACAACAAAGACTGGGAACACAAGAACAGGACAGGGATGACTTTGTTCTGAAACAAAACATGCTAGTTTGGCTTCAACGAAATTCACTTAAAAGTGTAAGGGAATGTCCTCATGAGAGTGCTTCTGAAAACTGCCACGCAAAGTATGAGCTTTATGTTCTATTACTTCAAACCAGTCACAGGACACTGGGTTTAAACTAGTTCTGAAACTGGCTTTTTGCATCTGCAACTTCTTTTTGAATTAAAGATACATGAAAAGCATATTGGCATCCAATCTTTGTTAAAACAGCTGCACAAATCCTTCTATGCTGCCTATTAGCCACGAGCTTTCAATCCTGAAGTACGTCAAAATAGTGCCTAATTCAGCACTAATGCTTTCACTTTTAAAAGGGCCCAGGAAATCTGGTATAGCTGCAGGGAAAGAGTGTTTGGGATTTTAAATTTATGTAAAATATAGACCAGTAAGATACCATATGCATTAATTACTACTTTAAAAAGCAACACTTATAGATATCACATTGTTATCAATAATATTATGGTTATTTCCCATGCTCAGAATAAGCAGATGTATTTAACCATTCAAAAAAATTTTCAAGCCATCAGATTAAAATGCCATTTTGGCATTTTAATCCAAAATCTGAAAATATCTTCTAAAGCCCTGATGGAAGACTTGGAACACAACCCACACTGTCCTAGTATGAGAGGTCACTAGGGGTCCAGGTCTATAATTCTTGCTGAGGTAACTAGAATTTACATAAATAACCTTACTGAGGCCAATGGGACTATCCCTGTGAATAAGCGTTTCGGAAAAGAATCTTAAGCATGTGAACAGCTATCCATCACTTGTTCAAAATGGTTCAAAAGAACTCTTTGGTATTACTGGACCTCTGGGGAACACAGAATTAGCCAGAAGCTGCTGTTAAAAATCTGCAGTTAAAACAGTGAATAAACTTAGTCAAACCGATTAAAATCCAAATCTTATTCACAGCAATGTTTCAAATCCACAACTGAAGAAAGAAATAATTGGAGTAAATCTTAATAGATTACTTTGTAATCAGAAAAATCAATAATTGAGTGTGTGTATGCCTGTAAAAGAAGACATAATTTTAAAAGATAATTAATTTGCCAATGGAAATTTCAGAAGAACAATCGAATGCTATTAAAATAATTTCATGAAAAGCAATCATCTGCAGATGTGAAACAGCCAGTTCTACAGCATAGTATATCAGGGGTTTAAGATGTGTGCATTTATGTACACATACAAGAAACAGTAATTTCACCTCACAGATACATAAAGGGAAGACAGAACCATCACTCACAATGAATTTCATCATCCATGTCATAACTCAGTATCTCCAGGAAAAGACATGAACCAGAAGATCATAATGCAATTAGAAGGCAGAGCCGATATGAAGCTCTGAAGTTCTTGAGGCTACGTATTCTCTCATCATCCCCAGAAAAAAAAGTTACATATGACTGAGGCAAAAATATAAAAATTTATCTCTGAATTGTTAAAATAAAAGAAAATTTTGGAGATATGAGAAACCTAGTAAGCCTTCTGGCTTTGAACTGAGAAGACTGACTGCATGATTAAGAAA
This sequence comes from Actenoides lindsayi, assembly GCA_025331215.1. NCBI lineage: Eukaryota > Metazoa > Chordata > Aves > Coraciiformes > Alcedinidae > Actenoides > Actenoides lindsayi. Next base: position 96,434 of record WTSP01027814.1, on the reverse strand, counting down.
AGAAGGGATAGACAACACAAGAACAGAAATTCAGGGTGCATCCAGAGAGCTAGTGAAATCAAGTTCTTGAAGAATTAAATTCATCGTGTTTGGCAAATAATAGCTGATTTCTTCAAGTCAAATTCTTACAACGAATATAAAGTCATTTTTAAAACATGGTTAGAAAAGGAAGGAAGCAATTCTAGGTACTGATCTCTAACATGAAGTTTCTCAGTTTAGTAGAGTAAAACTTGAATGTTCTGTCTGGTTCTAGAATTCTGTCACAGATACAACCATCACTCTGGGAAAGAGTGGCTGAAACGGTGATTTAAAATAGCATTATTTTTGAAAACTTGAGTACACCATTTAAAAATACATGGAGCGTTGGGAAACTCTAAACGGATATGTTTGGCTACTACTAATCCATATTTTTCATCACAGTGAAGAATATGAGAAGGACAAATCTGAATGCATTCCAGAAAAATTTTAATATCAGTTCTACTCAGTGTGCTTCAGATTAGGTTTGCTATTGTTACAGCCCAAGAAACACCAGCAGAAGTCAGGTGGATTAAATGCCAAACAAGTACTTAATCAATTATAATGAAAAACTTGTTAGACTACACAATTAATCTTGGGTTGTGGAGCAACGCTTGAGAGAAAGAGGTAAATGTCATCACAGTTTTGAAGTGAATTGAAGGTCTTAAGCGCAGCTTTCTACTGATCCTTAGAAACATTTACCTTCCATCAAATAGTAAAATGTCAGGCCTGAAGAATACAGTTGCTTCCCAATTCAGATGAAGTAGACATGTGACCCTGGCATGGCTTTCAAAACCAGTCATCTATTGTTTTAATGCAAGATCTGCAGGGAGTGGTGTGAGATTACGAATGACACTGAAGTGCTGGCCTTGCTTCAACAGTCAAGACACAGATAAGGAGACTTAGAGGTAAGTGAATAAACTCATTTTGTTAATACATAGCAGAGTTTAGTAGTTGACAATCAAATTACACCCATACGCTTGCACAAATGGGTAAAAATACCTCTAATTTTGATTGTTAAAAGCTGATGTCAAAATCTCCAAACTGATGTTGCAAGTTACACTTGCCCATTTTTACTACCTTGCCCTCTTACTCTAAACTCAGTATCAGGAGGTGGAGTTCAGCCCTTGTGCAAAACCATGCTAGTGATAGAGAATTTAAAATTAAAATCATGTGCTCAATTTTCTTTGCTTGCCATCTGTCCCCAAAATACTGCAACCTGTCATCTCTCCCTTCTATAGCATTCAATGTATTGTCAATACCTAACAAACAGTAAAGTATTAGATAAACCGATTCAAAAACAGTTTTTGAATTCCAGGCTTGTTTTCCTTGTCTAAAGCTATAAGGCTGGAAAAAGAAACACTTTCCTACAAATCTAGTGTTCCTCCAGAACACCAGGACTAAAGCAAGTGTTCACTCATCTGTGGAACTCCAACCAACATGACAAATCTTTTGCATCCTTGGTTTTAGAGAGCAGTATCTAGAACAAGAGGACACTTACAAACCCAGGAACAAAAGGGATATAAAAATACCAGGCGTTCGTTTTAGAAGATGCAGCTCAAAATTTTTCATCAGTTTAGAACTTTTTCTACTAATATATCTGGACAACAGAACTTACGCCCATCAGTCTCATACTAACAAATCCTAATTTTTCTGTTGAAATAGATTAGGTTATTTCTGCAGTATCTGCAGCATGGTAGAGAGCAGCAGCAGCATCTCTTGAGACTGCAATAATGTAAACAAACTAATATAGAGTAGCTCAAATGCTTCTCTTCTCATATATATTTTTAAGGGGTTTAACCTTCCTCTGTGTAGGAGTGTTTACAAAATGTCACTTGGTGAGTCACACCACAGTTCTGCTTGCTCCTAAAGTTTCAGCAAATAAACTCTGAAATGAAGCATGAATAGGAGCATAAACATAAGAAGATACATTAAAAAACACAGCAAAATTGTTCTGTGTGAACTTGGACCATACAAGCTCTCTCTTGGTTGTACTTTTCCCTGCTCTGTGACACAATACAGTTGTACAGGTTTCCTACACATACAGATACTCACATATGCTCAATATTTCTCATTCACCATCTCTTAAGCAGTGACAATTAGCCAATTTTATGTCATTCTCCTCTGCATACATAAACCCAGATGCAGATGGAGAGTTGTTTGCTTTTACAGTGTCTTTCTAAATGTACTTGGTTTTTGAGAGTTTCTGTGGCAGCTCTGAATATTACTGGTGGGTCTAATCCTGATCTACAGTCTGAGACTATCTCTAGAGGATACAGTTTAACAGAACAACCTATGATCTGCCTGTATAAAAGTATTTTAAGTGGTGTACTAAGTCCTGCAAATCTAAAACTATTTTAAAAATGACAGCACTATCATGCATAGTATACTGAAAGTTAATTTGTTTATGTGAGAGAAACCATGAACTTCACAAATACCATGAGACACAGAGCTAAAAGGGATCATAATTTTCGGGATTAGTTAGAACAGTTCCAGGATTTCAATGAGAGATCTCAGTCAGAAAATAAATCTTGTTTAGACATAGAACTGTAGCCATTATTTCTAACTGTACCTCATGGCATTGTGGCTTTGGGACCTCACCCGATGCAGAATTTTACATCACCTCACATGCTGATTTGTACTCTACTTTCTGGTATGTATTTTAACACAGAGCTAGCAAAAACCACTGCTCCGTGACGTGACTGTGATGCCAGATACACCTCTTCATACTAATGTTTAGAATAGATTTCAAAGTCAAACATCAGGGAGGATGCCAGCTGAATTTTGCAGGCAAGAGATCAATAAATGGATGCAGTTTGAAAAGCTGGCTACATTCCTTAATGATCCCTGTGATCAACCAAAAGTTTTATTGTTTTGTTCAAAGAAACCCAGTTTCCAAATTTGTGATCATTCCTCCCTCATATTGAAACAAAAAAAAAGGCAGAAAAAGAAGCGTAGACTTGCCAAACAATTCACAGCTACTTTTCTGACATTGGTCACTTCATAGTGAAGCTAAAACAGATTCTGAAATAAAAAGAATTTTAAAAATGTGTTTTGACTTTTAAAATTCAAAAAAAAAGTAGCTAGAAGGTATATTATTTTTAGTCATTCTGAATAGAGTTTGAGTATTATTCTGGATCATAAAAAAAAGGTACTTCCTCTAGCTCTTGTTAGCTGTCATAAACTTACTTTCTGTATGAGAGACACTTCATCTCAGCATATATAATGCATCGTATTGTTAACAGGTGGAGCAACTATTTTTAAGTGAAAAGAAAACATAGATACATAAGTTCTATCGGCCATACCTACACCTGTTCTACTGTCTGACCACTTCCCTTGATGCCCATATTTAAAAGGCTTGCAGGCCTGCCTCCTATAATCTTCATACCTACCCTATCTACCAGAAAAAGCTCTTGCTCAGCCTTCATTACTGTTTCTGACATGATTTCTTTGCTGTAGCTCTTGCTTGAACTGACTCATTCTACTTGACAAAAATCCTTAAGTAGCAAACTGGTTCTTCTCAAGGTAAAGCAACTTCCTTTCCTCAAAATGTTCTAAATTTTATGTAGCCTAATTGAAAGGTTTAGGATGATAGTTTTGTCTCTAATCTTGAGAAAGACAAATGTGATTAATTCTTCTGTGCTCCCACTTGTTAACAGAGTGAATTCAAAAGGAGCATTGCAATTTGTTACCATGCAATTTTGCAGAGCTTTGTGCTGATCAAAATTTTTACTTCGGAATTGAAGGGAGGTTTTGACATATTACAACTTGTAAAACTCTCCTGTAGCTAATGCAGATACCTGTGGCTTCCAGAGTAAAGACCTGGTTGAATGTGATGCTCAAAGACCCAGTCTGAGAGAGCAGATGCATTATTACTATTGATAACAGGGCTGTCAATGGACTTTTAGTTTGCAAGGTTGTGCAGTATTGACTTCAGAGTAGCTTCACTGATTCAGCAAAACTAGATGAACACAAATATGCCACAATGGGATATCCTTGCTCAGTCAAAGCTGTGAGGCAGATACATCTAGAACTATAGCAATCCCTACCTCCAAATGAAGGTCTTTCTGGTATACTGGTAGATATACTAGAATAACTAATATTTTTTAAATAGAAAAATCTTAATGTGATTAGATAAAGCAGAGTTTATTCAGAGCTCTCCTTTTGCCTACTATATATTCGCTGCTGCTTTATTGCTCCCTAGCTTATTTTGACTCCTCTGATGCTATACTGTGTGCTTCATACTCCCATTTCTCCTAGATGAGATCAGTAGATTTAACAAAGAAATTTTATCTCAGTAGGCACAGGGTATAGGGGAAACAGAGGAAATTAAAAGTTCAGTGTCTTGTGATGTTTCCTGGTGGTTGACAGAAGATTTTACCAGCCCATTTTCTTTCAAAAAAGTGCTATTGCACAGGACACATAGGAGACAGCAGTGACTAGCCTTGCAGAAAACACTGACTGACAAAATGTATTTTTTGGTGGCCCTAGCAAACTGGCAGAGCTGCATTTGCAGAATCTTCCCCAACCCAATCCTTTTCTATCCATACTTGATCTTTCAAGTACCTATGGCAGCATAATGCTTTAATGCAACGTCATCTAGGAAGAGCAACTTAAGCAGATGCATCACCTACAATTTACTAATTGTGCATTTGCACTCCATAAAGTGCTCACAAAGGAACAAAAAAGTTCACCTCCCAGCTCAGCTTTTTTTTTTCATTTTGAAATACCCTTCCAAAAAAATTTAGGTTTTGTTCAGTTTATTTTCATCCATGTGACAGGTAGTTTTACCCAGGAAACAAAAGGTCTAATTTTGATAATGTAAGTATAACTAAACAGAAGGTTATTAAGTGATTCATGAATGATCTACAATAAAAGATGGAAAAATTAAATATACCACATGGCATTCTGCAGCCTGTGAAGAAGGAAGAACTGTAGACTTTTGTCCCAAATCCTTTGAAGACATCTTTGAAGTGTCTGGAGAAATACTAGGTGGATGTTCTTGGATTTCAGGCTCTGCTTTATTGTCAGGGATGGGAGCTATCTGAATGGAAAGAGATGCTGTGTGTATCTCAGGCATGGGGTTACAGGCAGGTGAGACAGGCCTTTGTGGAAATACTGGCACTTCAACAGGCTTGAGCTGTTGCTGTGTATTACAATGACTGCTACTTGCTGGGTCACGTGTCCGGGTTAATTTCAGGGTAGATACCCTACGTTTTTGAGACTGTTGCCTTTGGCCTTGATGAAGAGCAGTACTAACACCAGCTTCTGTGCTTGTGCCTGCACTGGAGATTGAGGTTAGTGGTTTAATGATTTTTTGTGCATAGGACACACTTGTGTTAGATATTTGAGAAGACATTGTCTTCTGGACAGACTTCTCGTTAGTGTAATAGGCAGTATCTGTGGGAAGGTGTTTAGCTGGACCAGTTGTTACTGCCTGGGGATTAATTTCGTTCTTGTGATTAGTTACTCTTGCTTTCCGAAAACTTTCTTTTCTAAGGGGTGGCAGAGGTGCCTTATTTGCCAAAAGCATCCACACACAGCAAAATAACATTGAAGAAGAAACAGAAAAAGTAAACGTTAGCAGGAGATATAACTCAGTTTGACTTTTATCTTTAAATAAAGGAACTAGTAACTTAAGGGGCTTCATCCCAACATTGCTCAATTCAATGGAAAATCGAATTGGACAGGTTGCCACCACCTTTTGCTGTGCAAGGCTGGACAGCCTGTATTTAGAAAGCCACATGTTCCATTTGCTCAGAGAAAACTGGGATCAGAAGGAAGCCCACAATAGTCCATTTTCTTTAAAAAAAAAAAAAAAAAAAAGCAATAAAACAATTCTTACACTGAATAAAAATTATTACTGTAAAATTTTTCAGACATGTAAATAATTTCCAAAATGTACTCCATAATCTTAGATAACAAACTATTATTCACAGGTAACACACATCCATAAAACACAATAAGCCTCTTAAATCTTTGAATTAAAATAGTAACAGAGATAGTACTGACATTGGTATGTTGATCTTTTTTTGGACAGCTAAATAGGTTTTCAAGCTAAGTGAGTATTTTTTAGTGCTCTAATTATATTGTTCTGCAAAACAGGCAGAAGCATTGTCTGCCTTACAACTAATAAACCTTTATCGTCAGGTATTGTTTTGACGACATGCATTTCTTAGTGTAAAATACTAATAAATACTCTCTGAAGTCTGGGAACATACCTAGAAAGCTTTTATTTGCATATGATCTAGGTTTTTTTAGCTGTCTGTCTTGTTGATCGAAAGCAATTTCTGGTAATTAATCTGGAGGCATGCATCCTGTGTGGAGTATACTTTATCTGTGCACTGAACGACTTGTACAAATAGTTGATTCACGCTATCTGGAAGCCATCAGGACAATGTTCCATAGAGGTATCCCATCTATATATGCTATCCCTGAAGAATAACCCCCACACAAATGCCAAAGCATGAAATTTAGTGTGTTCAGTTTTACCTGAGTTGGTGATTTTTTATCCTGCAGATTCGGTCGCACGCTCCTAAAACCTTTTGCTGTAAGTGATGAACTACAGGCATCTCCATTCAGTGTCTCCCTACTTCCATCATTGTAAGATATCCAAGCTTTTGTAAGGAAAAAAGAATCAAACAATTTTTAAAAAATTATTATTTTGATTTTTTCTTTTCTTTTTTTTTTTTTTTTTTTTGTGATTAGTAGATCTCTATATTGCTATCATCATAGCAACTCAGCTATTACACAAACTGTGGAAAAGTTTAGCTAGTACATAACTGACAACACTGCTGTTATCATCATGGAACTTACAAGAACAGGACTAAAGCTGCCACTTAAAAAAATATCTTTTTAAATCTAGGAAACTGAAGCACTAACAATACTGCTGGTAGCAGTTTGATATCTGCTCATGACATTCATATAGACTACGAATTTTAACCTTGGAAGTCCTTTTGAGATGTTGGTGCTTCAGCCTCAGTATAAAGCAGGCTGAAGCACTTCCACAGATTAGGATCTTGAACTCAGATTTTGAAAAACATCCCAGCTCATGTAAAGTTAGTTGGTCATGGTACTTTCACCAAATTTCACCATAATACCCAATCAGTTGTTCCAATAATGCATCTTATTGCCAAATCTGAATGACACTTTGATTTTCCAACCAACCAACCAAGTTTTGTCTTTATCCTCAGAGCTGAACAGCCCTCGAGGCATTGTCCAAACATAAGAGGGAGATACTATCCTGCCTCAACATTTTACAGATCTGAAGACAAAACTATTGTAAGAGGCTGGGAAAAGTAACACATTATGCGAACAGGCTGCTAAGTGGGGTGGGCAGAACTTGCAATCCTGAGTCAGAGACTGAAAAAGAAATAGCAAGTGCTACTGAAGCTTAAGGTGGCAAATTAGCAGTCTGTGGTCTCCCACACAATTCATTTTCTTTCAACATATACTGTGTTATAAGAAATACTGCTTTCAAATGAGACCTGAATTTGAGGTCTTGATAACTTGCAATTATTATTACAATTTCAGTGGTTCTTTCCTTGAAGAATGGGGATGTATGGAGTAATGAAACCAAATAAATGGAACATTGTTATCATTCATCCACTTACACAGTATTACACTGATGCATAAATAACAGTGTTTTATTTACCTGAATCTGGAGACTGAGAATCAGGCCCTGAAAAAGAAATGTCCAATATTAATTTGCATTAGAAATAAAAACATGATGATACAACTTGAAAAATATGTAGGAATCCTTTTATTCAGTTACCAAATTCCCTCCTGTTACCTAAGCACACCTCAGAATATTAGACCGTGGGTAACTGTGCAATGTTTATTACAGTGTGCTGAGAGTTATTGTTATTTAATCACTGCTATTTCAGACGGCCAATGATAAACAAACATGTGCTGGTTTTTGTTGGTTTTGTTGCTTTCTTTTACCCCAGTAAATACTGTGATATACTACCATCTAAAATCTAGGTATCAAAAGAAATACCATTCTTTTCAGATAAGCTGGAAAGGTTTAATTCAAAAGCAAGAAAGATGTCCACAGATTCTGCCAGGATTTTCTCCCCGCCTCGCACCAGAATGTGTGATGCTTTCTTCATCACTTCAAAGCAAAACACAGAAACTGATACACACACACTGCCAGCACAGAACAGATTTGAAATTCTGGTGGTGGGGGTTTTTTTTGTTGTTGTTTTTTTTTTGGCTTACTTGTAGATATATTAGTGGTTTTTTTCTCCCAAAGAAACTAAAATTATTACATCTCTAAACACATTAAAAATATTTGAATGTGCAATAATTATAGTACTAAAAGCACTCCTTATCACTAATTTTAAGTGCAACAAACCAAGACACTAAAAGGCTTGTATTGCATGCTTAAATGATAAAAACATGTTAGAAGGGTTGCTGACAAATAAGAACCTGAGGTTTTCTTGCATTTACATACAGTAATCCCAGTAACCCTTCCACTATCCTTACGAAGAGTAGCAACCACGTTTTTAATTTAATTAATATATTCTAACAGCTCATATTCCTGGGGATTATTCTCATATTTGAAAAGATCTACAAAACAAAGACTTGATCTTGCATTTATTTTGTAGCCTATTCTTTATTCGGCTTCCTGTATTATACTCATTTGGTGTGAACAGTGCATGCTCAGATTGGTGTAAATTAGGCTACACCGCTCAAGATGCCTCACTGATTTAAACCTACAACTACTTAACTCACCCGTGAACCTGGGCAGCTGATACCCGTTCAGATTTAATCTTGCAAAACCAGACATGAGTATTGCTAAAAAGCAGTTCTGCCTGTCTAGTGAACATTCTGCGTATTTTTATTGTTTTAAACACACTGTTTAAGCATTTTTTTAGGAAAACATGCTGGATAAATGATTTTTGTAAATTTAATCTGGCTTCTGATGATCATTTTACAACAACCTTCAGATTATTTTCCTTTGAGAAGAGTTTTTAAAGCAAGTTGCAACAAGGTTTGTAATAAACAGACCCTACTTTTTCCACTACCTTATCTTGAAAAAACCCAAACCAAACAGGTGACATGAGACCCAAAATACGCATCAAATGCTTAATTTATAACTAACTGATTTTTCCTATTTTTTTTCTCATTAATAGCTATTAAGCATAGGCAGAGAGAAATTAAGACTACTTTTTAAAGAGCATTGTAGAAGTAACAGACCTGTCAGAAACAGAAAATACAGTTACCCTTCTCCTCCTTGCAGAGTAATATTGCAGGAATGCATAAGACTATCGACAAGCCATTCAGGAGTAGTATCTCACTGGTTAGTGGTTATACCTGAGGCCAAAAGGTTTGGAGAACTCTGAACTCTCTTCACAGCTGTTAACGTGACAGACATTGCAGCACGTTTGCGAGCACACCCACCGCTATCTGGAAGCACAAAACAATACAGACAGCAGCCCCAGACAAAGAGAGCAAGCACATGCAACGTATCACACTGAGAGATATGCCAAACGTACATTAAGATAAGCGTGCAGTTAGGGAACTGCTGCAGGAATGTGTAAATTTGCAAATTTCGCAGATTAGCAGAATACATAAAATTTCGCAAGCTTTAAACAACAATAACCCTTACAGAAAATAAGTAAAGAAAGCAATATTTAATACTTAATCCACTAGGGAAACATATACATTCTGTTACCTGAAAGAATGCTTAATTATTGCTAATTAGTAAAGACAAACAACTAATCAAGATGAAGGATTAAGCATTCCAGAGTAATATTAATCAATAATCTGCACTGTAAAATCATTTCATTGTATGCATTAGAAAGACACCATTCATAAACTAAGCTTATGTTTGATCAGCTGACAAAGTGATTTTGTTCAGTCTTTTGGCTCCTTTAAGCTCAAGAAGCAGAATTACTAAGGATGGCATGCTTTTTTTTTTGCCTTTGTAGTCGAACATCATTGTTCTCCGGCCTCGTCCTCCCCTCCCTCTCCCCCTTCTTTTTTCTTTAAGGGAAGATTAAAAAAAAAATGTATGTCTGGAACCAAATAACATCCCGAGGGAATCAGGAATCTAAAAACACTCTGAACAACCAGGAATGGGAAAAAAAAATAAATCTTTCTTTTAGATCTTGCATGTCTCCCTTCTTTCTTTACTCTCTGCTCTTCTCTCACTTGGTGCTGTCATTCTGTTTTATAAATACTTTGTTATTATTAGAAGAGAGCTTTCCTACAACGTAGCTTTTTAGCAACTCTATCATGGATGTAAAAGCAAGTTAATAAATATTCTGTTCATATTTAACCACAATATTTTTCTGCTCTTTGCTGTAATAATTTTCATTTTCATATTACTGAAATTACCTACCAGGGCCCCACTGAAGTCAAGAACCACAACTATGATAGAGGCCCTGACGATTTTTATATCTGTGTCCTACAACAAGGAGTTTTATAAAATTATGCTTAAGGAAGACCTAAAACCTATTAGTAGAAAGTATTTTCTATGATAGCAGTAATTGGAGCCACAGAGAAATCTTTAACCTATATCCACAAGAAAAGTGAGCTCCAGGTATTTCTTTGCTCATTCCAATATTCCCCTGAAATATCAGAGCCCTCTGGCCACAGGTCTTGCAGGATATGCATTAAGTAGTTGTTAACGTTGGCAAACATCAGAACCACTGCCCCAGGTATAAGCAGTTCCAAAGATTCATTGCCAATTCCAAGCCTCAAGGCAAAAGGCCAAATGATTTCATTCAGCAATAGTTGAAAGCACTACATTACCCGCAATTAATTATTGGCGTACATGCGAAACAAAGAAAGGGGCTATCGAATCTGCACACTTGTTTTGGATTGCTTATATAAATATAGAATGACAATGGTAACTAAAATCACATTTTCCATTCTTGTATTCCCCCCCCCAGCATACACCAGAAGTAATTCCAAGGAGATTTGGTGATGTGTTGATATTGAGGTTCTGTTCTTATCCAAATACTGGCAGATTATGACAGCACACTTTGTTTGATTAATACAAGCTAACAGGCAAACAGTTTTGTTACACTGTTCCATCTTTTATTCAAACAAAGCAATGCTTTATTTGTATTTTTGCAAGAGCTACCTTCCTGAATTTCAGCATGAAGAAACTGAAGCGGGAGGGAAGACAATGAGAAAGCTGACTACAAATATTTCATCATTGTAACTTCAAAAAATTCTGCTTCAAATTAATGTAACTGAACTGAGTCAGAGTTTATCACTTAGTGGACTCATTATCTAGCAAAGTGGGTTCATACAAGATAGCTAAAACAGATGTTGTAACTGACTATATACATACATGAATACTACATTTACGCCTATAGATAGAAGCCCACATGCAACTCTGTACCTGCAATAACATTCTCAGTATTTGTACAAAATAATTCAAGTCAATTAGCACTCAGTTAAGATAGAGCTGCCCATATGTACCATATTGAGTTGCGAAAACATTTCTAATAAAATACGAGTGTGCGTAGGTAAGCACATATTCATGTATGATGGGCTCCATCTTTGTTCAGGCCAGGCATCCATTAAGTCAGGGGCATCATATCTGAATGAGGATCAGAAGAATCTGCATGCTGCCTCAGAAAAGGCAGTTTTCAAATGACCTCCCACAGTTGAATTTCAAGAGGCTTATTCCAGCCTGTATTCCTTTTTCACAGCTCCAGCAAACACTAGCTATATTCACACAGATTCTTGAAGTACAAATAACACCAAAAAGCTCTAAGTCTAGAGAACAAAGAATTCAAAACCAGTAAGGTTGAATTAATGATCATCTGCTCATTACACTTGCAAACTATAAGCAATTATTACTGCACAGCTGTTAGCCAAGGGACAAATGAGGATATGTGAAACAATCTATACAAAATGTATGTATATATAAAAAAATGAAATGTGTGCAAAGATAGATACACATACGCACTATTCCCTGTGCTTTTGACATGACAAATTCTGCAGGAGTGAGAGTCCTGTCTTCCTAGGTATTGATTTAACATTGAAGCAAAGAAGACTTGAATCAGCTACAGGCAGTAATGGAACATGAAGTTGGGCAATAATTCACAACCGAAACAGCTGCCTAAAATGCAAGTGCAGCTCAAATCAGGACTTAGCATGGTTGGTGCCTAGATATTCTTTTGCAAGCCCCACATACTTCCATCAAATCAGGAAAAAAATAAAATAAGCATCCTTAGCAGGTATTGCAGAAGATGAAGGAGACAGAAGAAGTAAGGGTTATCTGGCGAGATATGTTTCTGACAGTATCTCGCAGAGCAAGGGCCACGTGGGGACAAACTCCTGAATGCTAGGATCAATGTTGTCGCAAACTTACCTTTAACGAGAGAAAAGAGAAAGTGCTACCCACTGACTGGAAAAGACAGGCTAGCTGGTGGCTTGCCCTCCAGCTAGGAGGACATGTGTATTTGCATATATATCTTACGTGTGCTCTCCGCAGTGGGGCTCTGGATGCTCTCTCCTTGTTACCTCACCATTCAGCTTCTCTCCCTCTGCCAACACCTATTCTACAATTTTTCTCTTAAGACATTCTCCATTCCTCACCTTTCCTCACTTCTTTCTCTCTCCCTCTCTCCTTTAATTCTGTTTCTCACTACAAGAAAGCACTTTTACTCTTTCCTCCTACAATCCCAACAACTGCTCCCACTACAGACAGCATCAGCCTAAGTGAGCTGTATCTCTACTTGCCAAACGGTCTGTTAGCCAGGTCCTGCTCCAAAGCAGAACGGAGCCAACTCAAAACATCACTGTTTTCATTTAGGAACACTGGATGGTTTTTTTTTGAAAAGACTGTTTCAGAGAGTCAGTAAAAGCAGTGGCATAAACCAAGCTGGCAAAGATGAAAGGATGGTGACCTCTTGTGAAGAGGTGAGACACAGCAGCCAGTGAGCAGGAAATTTTTAATAAACTCTTACAGCTCAAAGTAAAGACAAACGGCCCCCAAACATAACATTTGCTGATCATTATTCTATCTGCTGTACCTGTGAACAGTGTTGTGTTTCTCTTTGTCTGCACAGTGAATTGAAGTTTAGAAGTCTTTAGACCAGGGATTTTTACTCCTTATTTGCATTCTGACCTTCTAAAGCAAATATTTAAGTTCTGGATCCAACAGCCCAAGACAGACAAAGCTGCTGCCTCTCCACATCTCCAGGTCCAACGAGTAGTGAGACTGGAGATGTGTTACTAGCAGACACATGCAGAAGAGCACACATATAAACCACATACAGACAGGACTGGTCACAGAGATTACAGACACTCAGAGCACTCATACTAACACAAGATGGCACAATGACCTCATCCCCTTTCCCTCTTTGGCTGAGCAGGACAAAGGTCGACTAGTGAGAATATATCCACATGTTTACCTTGTACACGTACAAGATGAATCCTTCCAGCAACCGGACTCAGGCATTATGTCTGCCATTCATTCCATGCCTGGACCCCAGGACTGAAGCTCTCCTGGGACAGTCCTGGGAAAAGCCTGGACAAGGGAGGCCCTTGTGCCTCCGTTTTCTCCTTAGAAGTCCTTAGTTTGGATTTCTGCCTCCCTTGTGCCCCTGTGCTCCTCTAGGCTTGTGGAGATAGGCCTTTGATGGCTCTTGTGATGGGCCTGGAAGTAGCCTGGCAGGGCAGGCTATCATTTGGGCTTTCCCTCCTGCCACTGTTTCTCCAAGCTCCTTTGTGGCTGTACAGATGAGCTTTTATCACATAACCAAACACTACACAAGCAAACCTACTATTATTTGGTTCTTTGATGCTACTAAATTACAACAAATAATGATTTAAAAAGTAAATTTTTTTTGTGGAATGCCTGAAACACTCCAGCCCACCTAATTTGCTTTAGTCATCTAAAAGTAGCTTCACAGTCTATCCAGGAACTCTGCAGGGACCCAAGTTATTTCTATTCTTGTCTCCCAGACAAAATGTAAGAGATTAGTCCATATGATGACTTCCATTAATAATTTTAACAAACACAAAAAATTTGCAGTCTTCCAGAAGTGCATACTTTTTCATTCTTGGCTGCTCTTTATGTGCTTCATCTAATGCAAACAGCTAACTAATAGTTTTAAAATTAGATGCATTTATGAAGAATTATCTGTGTGAAACTCAGCCAAAATATTTATGGATGGCCACTAAGAATCTGTTTCGGCATATTAACTTGGATCCATTCATTATTCTTCAATGCAATTACCTCTCTGCCAGTATCAGCGATGCATACACACATACACACAATAAGCACATTTGTCCTGTGTTTTAATCTGATGTGAGCTTCATGGGTAGCTCAGGTTTTCTGTGACTTAGTTTCTCAAATTGTCTCACCAAGTTAAGGTTCATCAAATCTGTAAAGTACTTGAAAACTTGTTGATTAAAACCCCTATATACAGCTTAAAATATTATTCCGTTGATGATTGCTTAGTCTGGGTTTAAAAAGGCACACATTCTATTAGAATACTATTTTTAAACTATGACATTTGAGCACCAAAAGGAATTTGGTACCTTTGGTACTTCTGAAAATCTCTCCTATATCTCACATCTATTTCTTTGCTTTTACAGACATGTTTCATTGCCTTATGCTGTTGAATTTTCCTTCCTAACATGTAGTACAGAATTAACATCAAATGTTAAAAAATCCCTCCCATATATGGTAGAGTATTGAAAACCAAAGCTCTTCAAAACATTTTCTCTGGAGACCAAAATATCTTCCACAGGGTTTGTTGAGACAGACTGCCAAGTCTGCAGACGGGAACACTGGATTAGAAGAGCCCAATCTAGGCAGTAGATTTACTTTAGGTTTTTAAAGCTGCACATCACCAGCTTTGCCACTTCAGCAGTTACTGGCATCAAACTAGAGTGCTCACTTGTCTGCAGCACTAATTAATGAAAATTTTTAAAACAAACTAGTGGCAAAACAATAGTATCTGATAACCCCTAATTGTGTCATGCACAAATTCCTGTTATAAAGCAGTATAATATTAAAAAAACTATGATCCAGACCAAACCTGTAGCATTTATTTTATGTTCAAAGACAACGTAGTTTGGGGGGAGTCAAAAAAACAAAGGCGGGGGGGGGGAACTAGACCAGAACACCACCATGCAGAAGAGCTTCCACCTCTGCCACTCTTTTCCTTAGTACAATGATGCTTTATCAACAGATAGATGCAAGATGTTCACTTTAACACCCTACTCACTGGATTTTATTTATCATAAAATCATAGATTTAATTTTTTTTTACAGTCAGGAAACAATCTAAATCTATAGAACTGATAGGAAATACCACGGGTTTTTTTGTCCATACCTCATTTTAGTGAAGGTGGTAACATGCACAATAATATTAAGCATACACAAGGTGAAAAATGTTTTCCCTGTGCAAGTGCAGAGTAGATTAAAGTTCATCTTATAATCCTTAGGTATATCCCAGGATCCCACCTAAGGATTTCAGGTGTGTTCAGGTCTTTTAAGTCTGTTTTCAAGGCTCCTGTATGATCAGAAGAGTCCCAATCCCCAACAGAAGTCATTCTGATTACTTAAATCTTACATCTATTTCTACTGAGAATTTCTAGCTTACATGAAGTCTTAGTACAACGTGCAAAGTCATACTTCAGAGCTGCAGTAGCACAAACTGGCAATGTAGCCCTCCATCCACGTTTTTCAAGGTGAAAGATATAAAATGGTATCTATCATATGATTTTAACTCATATGATTGCAATGCACAACGCAATCATAGTTAAATGTGTGATGGCTGGCTTTGTTACTTCTGAAATACGAGTTCTATGAAACATGTGGTGTTTCAATACTACCTTAATTATACGGACTAACATGTTTAGGAAAGACGTCTTCACTAAAATGCAAGATGATAGAACAAATTTCAAATAGCACTTCCATAAACGAAAAACACACCACCTTGGCTAGCATCTGTAAAGTAATTAAGATCAACCAAAACTGGGGGGGGGGGGGGAAACCTATACAAACTCAACTGAGAAATTTCATTGCTCATATTATATTTACAAATGTAGTGGTTTCAAGTGAGCCAATACATCTTAACTTTGTATTAAAAAATCTGTCCACAAACCTGGTCCTACTGAGTTCCAGTCATTGAGACAATGGGAAGCCAGGAAGCCCAATTAATACAGCAGTCTAGAAAATGGCAACCTATACCATGGAAAAGCTAAACCCTTTGGTTTGGGGCACACTGCTGAAACACACAAACTAGCTTCAAAGGTAGTTCAGGTCCTCAGGTCCCACAGAACACATTTCGCTCATTTCAAGTTGTCATGTCTGTTGTCATGGTGGAGCACTATGCTCAGTGATAGAAGTAACTGGTTTGGAAAGGATGGACGTGTCTATCCTTGTTCCACAGTTAATTCACAAACCAGACAGTTTTCCTATAGAATATAAGGACCTGACTGCAACTGAAAATTTACACCTGACGTGAAGCCAGGACTTCACCAGGCTGCTTCCAAGAGGCCTATTCCCACTTCCAGCAAAACTTGTAGCACTATCTACTGACTTCAATGATTCAGGAACAAATATTAGTGTGTTGTCACAGATCACGAAGATACTTCTTATAGAGTACTCATTTGGTCAATAGATCAATCACAGCAACCTGAGAGAAAATACAAATCCCTACCACACAAAACAGTTATCCGACTGTGCAAGTGTATCTAATAATACAGGGTAGTATTTGTATGCCTCTTAATTTAATGACAGAGAATGAAAGCAAAGCATTTTTAAAGTATGTGTACTTTGTTAGGAAAATGTGATGCTTTAGCACCACTTTTCCATAGCTGTTATGTTCTCATACTACGTATTTTTACAGAAAACATACACGTACAGAACCGATACGTATAATTTAAGCACAGAAATCTAAGCATGCATGGATTTCACATATCCATATATATCCATACATAGAAAAACATGTATGTAATTTTTATATATGGAATACAAATACACGTAAGCAGACACAGTATTAAAATACCTTGCTTAATTTGACTTCAGCACCAACTGAAGCACAATTCACTCATGAAAATTTAAATAAATTTGAGACCTTCTCTGCTTACCAAACGACACATAAAAGTAAAGAAAAATCTCACAGAAGCAGCGTACCTGTGTTCATTTTGACACTGGAGGATTTGCTATAAAAGTCTTCAGATTTCCTGCGGAAAATAAAACGATCTATTAATTTGCACAAGACAAGAATGCGTGGTACAAAATGGCAGCAAGACTTCTCGGAGGGGTGGAGCATCACACATGACAGTCCTATTTTAACACAGCTTTAATTAAATTGGTACTGCTTGTCCTTCCAAAGTTAAAGATGAGCCGTTGCTTCCATTGTAAGCTAATCTATTTTCAAGTGTTTAGTACTTCTGTTGTAAATATTTGTTCTGGGATAAAATACTAGTGATTGACTTTTGATCTTGAAACTACACACTAAACATTACTCCTGTACAGGAATGGGGTAATATTTTTAAAGGCTGCTTATAAGCTTTAATCACTGCTTTGTGTAAACTGGAAGATGTAAAGAGTAGGTCTCTCTGGAGTATTTTTTAAGCAGCCAAAGTTACCAGGTCTTTTTCAATAGTTTATAAGGAGGACTTGTGGCTGTTTGTATCCAGTGATTCCACACATCTCTACAGATAACATTGACACTCTTAACATCGCTATGCACAGAATCGGGGCATGCATCTTGGCATCCACAGGAATCCATCTGAAAATACCCAATGGAGTCCATACACAGGGAATCAAGTCACTATACGTCAATGTGCTTTTTACAGTAATAATTTGCACTAAAATAACATAAAATGAATGCAAAGTTTAAATTTCTTTATTTAGATATCCCAACTCTATACAGTAGTTACAAACAAATAGCAAACCACTGCAAAACCAAACTACAACTCTAGAAAAATCATGATATCTTACATTAACAGCCGACTTTATCCTACCGATGGTATGCCACAGGACAAACTACACAATATTTTCCATCTACTGCCAGTTTATGTCACAGCTTTATCTTAGGATCAGGAGTTTTAACACCTCCTACCCACTCTTTTTTAGAGATAAAAAGATATATGTAGAAAAGATTTTCAATGGCATCCTGCATACTGGCCAATCTCAGCTGTATCATTACATACATGCTGCCTATATAACGCTCTAAGTTACTTCACCGAGTAGGTAGACAGGCTGAAGGCCAAAACACTGAAAGCTAAAAAATAAGTCATTCTCCTTCTGTGTTCCCACATCAAGTTCAGGATAAAACAAAGGGAAAACAGGAATTTTTAACGTAATACAGCTTCAAAAAATAAATTAAAAATATAAATTGCCCAAGTTGTTGGAAGTAAATCAGAAGCTATGCACAAGGGACCCTTTCTATAATAGGAGACTCATGATACTAATTAATACATGAAAACGAAATATCGAAGCAGAATTCCAGTTCAACTGAACAGGAACCCTGAATTAACTGTACCGCTGATGTAACACGTATATTGCTGTGTTCTCTGGTATTTATAATGAGGGCAGGTTCTCTAGTGCTTGAAAAACTTACTGTTTTTCAGAAACTATCTGAACTCCGCTGCTATTATTCAGTTTTGTGATAAAAGAGATGCAGGTTAAAATTCTGGAGAAATATGGAAATAGGTATGTGGCAGTGAATAAAGTTTTATCATTCTTTTCATGCTGCAGCTATAAGCAAACTATCTCTGAGAATTTCTAAAAGATCTTTTAAAAAATAAGGAAAATTGTATTTTATTTTATTTTATTTTTTGTGATTAATTGCCTTTGTCTGAAGTCTGGATATCTATAACAGCTGCAGAATATTCTTAAAGCCTCAAATTCCTACAGTGCTGTCAGGCTGCTAGAGGAGTCACCATTTTCAAGCCTTGTTTTAGCTCGGAACTGAATCACTGATGTTACCACACGCAAGCCACGAAATGCAACACGATATTTATTTTCAGACTCAACAAGTACAGAACCCTTGGAACACTGCAGAGCCAAAATGATTTCTAGCAGGTGGCTTTGATATAGTTACATAAAGCGTGTTTAACTCTTACTCAACTTTTAACAAACCCCACTCAGGTTTAGAACTACAGCTTTGTCCCAAGAGTTTTTCTCTCTGAGCAGCTTAGGCTGCATTGCTGGCACTCAGCGAGGGGTTGCGTACAAATCAACAACATTTTCACGTTAATCATGTTTTGCTGAAGAACAAATTAGTCTCGTATACCTGGAAAGTATGTGTGTAATAAGGCAATGTATGTTGCACTCATGCAAAGAACAGGCCTTGCATTTAATGCTAAAATTAATCACAATTCTCTGCTTCCACGGAGCTAAAGTAGCTTTCAAATATTTAATGATACTGGCAGTAGGATCCCACCAAATGCAATGAATTTAACAACCATATGCCTGAAAGCATTTTACTCAGCATTGTTTCATGCAGACTTTAAGATCCTAACTTCAAGAAAGCTGGAGGGAGAGGGGGGGAGCAAAGGGCTTTTTTTTGTGCTTTGTACTTTCCTACTTCACTGCCTCCTGAAATTGTTCTTTGTGAATGCATTTGTAAGCAGCTATAACATAGCCCCTGATAAAGGCGAGATGAATGTTCCACTGAAAGCATCAGACACTCTTCACTGCCAAAAAGGATGCCCAATGATCAGCTAAAATACTCAGCTCTTAGCTAACACTGTGGCAGAAGGAATGCCTGTAATTATTGCTCAGACACAAAGTGTTTCTGAAACACGTAAGTTTGCAAAATCAGAGACTGATGTTCAGCCACCTAGATCAGGCGTGTTTTTTACTAAGCTCACACCTAATCTTAGATGCTGAGGTAAAAGAACACTAGTTTAAGCACAGTAGCATGCCTAAATTTTGCAGAGGGAGATCCAAGTAATCTTCTTGGTGTTCTTCTGTAGCTGGTTTCATCTGTAAGAGGTCATGCAGTAGGAAATGACTGACTGCACAAAAATAGGTCTGAAATGGGTTGAATACAGCTGCAGCTACCCCTGCTACAGTGTCACTACATATGTGGTACATATTGATGTATTATTTCTTGATGACTCCCTGTATTTTTTGATAACAGTACAAAGATTACCTCAGCTCAGCAATACTTTGCATTGAGAGAGGCTACTGAAAAGACTTGTGGAAATCTCATTGACACCTGCTCTATTTTCTCCCAGAGACCCTGATAGCTCGTTGTGATCACTGCTTCTGTTCCTGATAAGTTTGGAAGTGTAGGGTACTGCAGGGAACCATTCTGTCACCCCTTCTGTTCCATATTTATATGGAACTATAAAAAGGGTTAGTGAGAAGTCAGGGAAGGTTTTCCCACCCTCAGTTTATTCATGAATACAGGATGTGTGTCTTTACTGTTAGAGGTTTAATTCCATTATTGATCAGATGTTAGAGCACCTACAACCGTAAGGTAGGAGCTCTGACATCCAACCAAACATCGACTAAATAAACGCAAGCGCTTGAATCAAAGCCTGAGTGGTAATACGCAATTACCTGCTTGCACCTTATTTAATCATTCTTAATAACTATAATCCGTAACTACCTAAGGATAGAGACCATCAGAAGTAAAAATATCCTTTCCACGTAGAATCTGGAAAGAATGGAGAGGTAAAGGAAAGGAGAGTTGTTGTTTGGTTGGTTTGGCTTTTTTTTAAGCACATATAGAAACTCCAGAAACTATCGTTATAGCTTTATTAATAACTTCATACATTGCAAATTCCCAAATGTCACACGGGAGTATCAGATAAAAGGCATCCAAACTCAGGGTAACTGAGTCTTTCTGCCTCCTGCTCTATAGCCATAGAGTCTAGACCTCTTTGAAATCCCAGGCTTGCTAGCTGCATAGCTAACCAGAGGGCAGACTCCACAATTCTAGTTGTCTGCTCGCTTACACAGGCTTTGAAAGGCTCCTGAAGAACAAGGGGGTAAGTTACCTTGTCCAGTATGTTTTCGATCAGGGCATGCAGACTCTATTGCTGTTTCAAAACAAGCTGTCCATCTCCACATAGATTGTGCCTGAAAATATTTTTGACCTATTCTATTTATATAGTCAGAGTATGAAAGAGGCTCACAGAGAAAATGTGTATTATTACAACCTGTCTTCCCCACCAATAGCAGCCCCTACAGTTTTATTGCAGGCATTCTTAGTGCTGAGTACCGTAGGTTAAATTGTGAGCTTCATTGACTTGAACTAAGTATTTTCCCCTAAGGTATGTAAGACAACTTTCATCGGATAACAGAGATCAGCCAGACAGTGTTAACAGGCTAATGACATTTTTTGACAGCGTCTAAGTTACCTGTTATTTACTCCTTGCCATTTCAAAAAAAGATTAAAAATATATATATAAAAAGCAAGTTTAAAAAGTAACTTTCTGATTTATATTCATTTTAAAGCTAACTTTACTATGTTCTCTTTATAGTTACCATCCTTTGCAATGAATTCTACCCCAAGGACCTTCGGTGAGATGAGCAATTGGCTTACAATACAGACTGCAGATGGATCAACAGCAGGATAGATGTGTGTGTGATCTGGCTGGAAAATGATAGATTTTCATTGTCTTGTGTAGGCAGCAGCATCAAATATTTGGAGAGGACGAGAGCTTTGTGTGAGAAGGAGTGTCAGACTTGTATTAATATTGTTTTCCAGTTTCACGGTTTGAGCTAGAGACAGTCATCTAACTTCAGAAAATACCTGCAAAATGTAGGAGCCAAACACTTGGGAGATTTTACTCCAAGGATTGTTTAATCAGTCAGTTTAAACATGGCAGGTGATCTATAAATACATAGTTATTACTAGGGAGGAGTCTATATCCTAATTTGCACGTGGTAGTAAATTCTTTTAACCCAAATCTCTGCAACAGGCCAACACATACATTCAGTGAAGGAGGGAAAAAAAACCATGTGAAGCATTAGTACTGAAAAACAGTGAGGCTGACTATTTTCCTTCTCTCAGTTTTTAAAAGAAATTGTTTCAAACATTTTGCTGTAGCAGGACAACTACGGCAATGAGAAAGCAATGAGAGCTTGACAGACCACAAAATGTTTAGATTGTGGGAACAGCGACTCACACAAAGAAACAATTACCCTGAAGCTTCCTTGGGAGCAGAGGTGTCTCATGCTGTGCCCCTAAGCAGAAGGAAGGTGTATATGCAAATCTGTTGTTCGTATGAAAAAATGTTTGATGGAGAATAGGTACATGGTGCTTATAATAAAAAATTGTGAAGGTACTGAAGAAGGTTCCATCATGTTGCAATTTCATTCATCTGCAACAAGACACCAAAATGGAGGGAGCTTGTACTAAGATCCAACGCAGCAAGGCCTATGCTGAGCATATGCTTTATGTAGGCCCCACAGAACTGTTTCTACGCTTAATGTTAAACATAAACACATATACTGTTGGCCCCAGATCACACTGCCTCACCCTATAAGGAGCTAATTACTCCAGCTGTAATTAAAGTACTTTCAGATAGACAACCAAAGAACAAAACACAGGCAAACAACTACCTTCATAGTTTATGTAATTTTAATTCTTAAATTTTGCTTATAGGATTGTGAAGACAGCCTCATGTTAAATGCAGTGTCATTGTACATGTGTTACTAATGCACATCATCTGCAAGTGTACTAATCAGGTCATTAAACAACTGAGATGTCTGAATAATTTGCACAAACTTCTACTGGAATGCAACAGGTAAGTTGCATCACAGTCAACAGCAGCAAGTGCATGATCAGGGAAATCTATACATACAAAAGCTCAGATTGCTGGATCTTCTAAGGAGACATGAAATACTAGGAGACACGGCTGGGGTGCAGAGTGTGATTTGGTATAACTGACCATGAGGTACTGAGGAGATCTGTGTTTGCAGAGGTTCCTTCAGAGGCAGAAAGGGGATTGGTAGTTACCTTGCTACAGCTGTTGAGAAATTTTGGTTATAAGTGATATTCTAGTAGAAAACAGGTGATTTCTGAGCAGCGTGGAAAGGCATCAGAACAGGCATGAAAGTTGGATTTATGATTTTTGCTGTGTTTGCCAAATTAGGAATAAAACCTTGAAGTGTTCCAATTGCCTACAGTATTACTAAGAAATAAACTTAGGTGGATATATAACTTAACATATCCAACTTATAAGCCTACTTTCCATAGCAAATACATTACTAACATTGTTATTCAAGGCTCTGGTAAACTCTTATCTTGAAAAAAATCACATGCATGTCTAATTCCCATGAGCAAGAGTCCAAAGAACATCACATACAGGAGAATCCATCATAGCAGTCTATGGTTGATCATTCTCTCTAAGCGCATCAAACAATTGGACGTAATTGGAGGAAGTAAAGGAACCATATTGGTGCAAGAACTACTATTAACCATTTCATTTATCTTAAATGCAAGTTGAAAATCGTAAGGTGTTTTCTATCCATGACAGTCACTGAGGTCTGGAGTGCTTTTACCAGGAGTGCTGTGGTCAAACTAAGAGTCTGAACTTGACAAGTGTATGTGAAAAATGTGTCAGTCTAAAGATGGGGGAATAAATCTAATGATACAGGAACTTCTTTCCAGACCTTGGACTCTTTTCCTAATGTCTTTTTTTCTGAGAATGCTATAAATTCAAGATTAAGAGAAATTTGTATTATCTCCTCCTTTCTCTCTGTTTCTTCATGAAATTGAGAAAAAATAACTAAATATCTGAATGGAGAAAAGCAAAGACTACATGTTCCTAAACAGAAGGTTCCTTACAGCAATCTTTGTTATTGCATACAGAATCAGCAGAAAAAGTTCAAACACCTGTATTTAAATTGGTATCAACTTAAAAGTAGGTCTCTCTAGAGGAAAAAAAAGCTTAAAGCTTAATATTTCTCATGTTGTAGCATGAGTTTTACTAGATATGTATTCCTTTGACTAGCTATGCACTGAAAGGCAAACTTAAGTCAAACCTCTGCACTCAGTTCTAAACAGGTACTTGCTTTCACCTCAAAATACCTCTCAGACACTTCAATATCATTTTTCTAAAATGTTACTGCAAGTATAAGAGGATACCAGGAAAGCTGTTCAAGCTGACAACATTCTGTACATTTTACTGGTTATTTTTACAGCTGCAAAAAGGAGGAGGAGGACAAACTGGTGCTTTTATATTCTGCATCTCCCTAAAGCTCCACCACTAGTGGAAATTTTATTAGTAATTCCAGTCGTGCTTGTGGTGTTTGTTATTTTTTTCATTATTTTTATTGCTTAAATATAAAGAAAAAAACAGAAAAGTCTCATTAACTGCTGACTGCAATTCACATTTCTTACCCTTTTCTCCAGGCATCTACTACTGGTTTTAATAATATAAAATTGGAAAATTCTAGCTTTTAATGGTGGCTATTTTTGCTTTCCACTTTTGGCTTCTTCAGTTGCTGTTGTTTTAAAGGAACCGTCTGTTTTTCAAATTAAGTCATTCTGTAGGCTGGAAATTATTTAAAATTACTGTATGAGAGCATGCAGTGGATTAGTGTCCACAGACAATTACAAAAAACTCCACCTTCAAGACAGAGTGCCTAAGATGCATTATGCATCTTCGCAGTCCTTCTGAACATGCCCTTATCAGGTAAGCCTAGATGCTGCATCTGCACAAATGAGCCCCTGTCAGGTAGCCAGAGCCCATGCAGGAAACAGATGCCTATGGCATTCATTTACATGTTACTTTGAGATGGGTAGCACAGCAGTTCTGCTCGGGCGCAGATGCTCAGGAAGAGTTAGGTAATGTTACAACTAGCTACCGGAGACAGACGAATGTGTGGAGTGATGTAAGACTCCTTAACATATTCTTAGTAAGTATGCTGAAGTAGCAGGATTTGGTTTTGAAGTTTGTGTAACATGCTCATAAAGACAAAAAGAATAACTATAACTTAAAAGGTTAAATAAGAAGATATTCACTGGAATATTTTAGTCATTATTTCCTAAGGTAGCGGTTTGATGGGATCACACAGGGAAAGTTTCAGTACCCCTGCTTAAACTGTTGGCCAATTTTGGCTACATTGGGCAGAGATGTAGAAGTCTCAATAACATTGAAGGCTTACAAGTTCCACAAGGATTGCCATGGAGAATACAGACCTTATCAAAATGAAATGGGCAAGATAGCTTAGTGTTATTAGAGAGAAGTGAATTCAGTACAGGAAGAGTTAGGAGCTGCATGTGGATCAATGCACATGCCTTATGATCCTAGCCATAAAACCCTCCCAAATTAATTTTGACTTGTTAGACACCAGGCATTCAACAAAAATAAGCAAAATATTTCTGCTGTCTTAAAAGGTGCAGAATTGAACCCAAGCTTTTCCCATTATGAAAGCATTCATGTCAAGCTTTGCATGGATTCTCTGATGACTAGTATAATTCGAACTCACAGAACAGCCTTGGTGTAATTCAATTCCAAAGGCTGTGTCAACATCAGCAAGGAGTAACAACTTTCTACAGCAACAGAGTAGGTGTTGAAGCCTGACATCCACAGAGGGGCTTGGCTTCAGACCAGGTCTGCTCTGGCCCTGCAGACCAGGTGTCTCTCAGCAGAGGATGCATGTCAGGCACCTTCCCCGACCCCTGTCTTCCAGGTTAGCTTTGTTGGTGGGTACAGATGTATGGACAATGACATGAATCAAAGAGCAATAAAATGGGGAATGATCAGAAGACTTTAGTTCAGATTAAGGAGCATAGTTGTGAAGCAAAAGCTAGAGCAGATTTATTCACTGTTGACCTGAACAGACATAAGGTTTCTTCAGTTCTGCTGCTCAAGGAACTACATGTAGCCTTTCAATTTTCATACTGACATATATCAGACTTCAGTGACAGAAAGATCAAGTAACAGTTAAGCAGCACTGTACTTAAATACAAGTGAGTAAGACTCATCAAGAGTCTTCCAGAGTTGTCTTTTGAAAGAGTAAATTCTTTCAGCTTCTGTTAATATTAAGACTTCGATACCTCGATGCCTAGATGACTTGTCATTTAAAGGCTTCAAAGCAAGACAAATGCTTTAAACTTCTATCTTCTCTCCCTGCTTTAAAGTCCGCCTTATACCACACAGTTCAACTCATTAACTCTTAGCACATTTTGCCATTTCTGAAGAATCTTAGCATTGCTTTGCATTAACTGTAGTCCCACTGGAGACTTAACCGTTTACAGGAAAGAAAATAGCAGCAGCAATACAATGTGCTCTCAAAACAAAGGAAAACTTATGTACAACACATGAAAAACAGGATAATCACCTTTGTAAGCTTTCATTTGTATGTTTTGCAGATACTATATATTTCCCTTTCCCAAGGGACACAATCACCAGTTTTCATTTCAAATAGCTTCAATACCTTTCCTTAGATAATATGCATCAAAATAATGCAACTTCTACTGTTTACAATGCTAGTATATGCACTGTATTGTCAGCTGGCTTCATACCTGATGAAGTCCAACATGCCTCAATGCTATGTACAACAAAAAAAGTTACAGTCCTTCCCAGTATAAACAGCCAAAGAAAGAACTACTAACTGTTACAATTAGGAGCACAGTTAAATTCACGTAATTCAGAACTGTTAATACTAGATACCAGTGCCCCCTAACTGAATTTCAAAAGTTCTAGAGATTTGGCTAATTTTTAAGCATTGGACACTTATCTTTCTCTCTCCCTCTCAGTTTCTAATTGTCCACCAGCACATTTAAGATTTTTTCTACTGAGCTCATCCTTTACTGACCCTAGAGCAAGTCAGAAACAGCATAACTTAAAACTCACAAAGGTTAAGCAGAGTGGTATAGGAAGAATTAGGAGAATTTAGGCATACAAAAAGGACCAGACTCCACAGAAATGCGGGAAGAAAGCAAATAATTTTTATATTGGGAAAAAAAAATTACAGCATTTGACAGCAACAGCTGGCAAGAGAACAAGCAAGCACACAAAAACCCTGAATGAAACTGACTGATATCTGAGAAGCTGACAAATGACTCAAAGGCAAATGTGAATCTACAAAGCAACTCAGAACACACTTAGGAACAGGAAGGAAAAACATATAATAGCCCATTTTCTCCATGTCTTTCATGTAATTGCACCTTGAAATTATATTAAATTGTCCATGTGCTTTATTAAAAAATACTGCAGTGATTTCTATTATTAATAACCAGTTTTGCAAAATTTAATTCCAAAGGCAGACTGCTCTAGCATTCTTGGTTCTGATCAGGAAGGAGGCCTCACTGAAATAGCCTGAGGACCTTGAAAAAACAAAAATTAAAAAATCAGGCACTGAAAGGGAAATAGAATCAGCTTATACAGCAGGAAAGAGACTGTCAGGACCTTCACTGATGGTTATCAAATCTCGTTGCTGAAAACCACTTATGGGAGAAGGTCCCATCTTCTCAGAACTGTCCAATGATACACTAAGCAAAAAGATCAAGAAACCAAAGGATATTTATGTTCAAATTTGCTGCAATTTACAATCTGTTTGTGGAGAGGGTTTAATGAAACAGATGCACTATTAAACCACTTAAACTTACAGCCATTCTCAGGGCTTCACAGGCCAATCAAATCTACTCATACACCTAAAAGAATCAGCATCAGACTTGCTTATTTTTGTGACTTCTAACCACTTCCTTGTCATTTCAACTTTTCAGTGACATTTCAAGGACAGAACTGAACTATTTTTTCAAGCAGTCTCTACAGACGCCGAGGCTTCTTTAGGCCAGCTGCCATACGGTAGAGCAGATTATCCCTTGTAAGAGGGCATTACCATGTGGTTTCTACACCTGTCTCTGCCAGGGATTTTTGACAGATCATTTCACCTTTGTGAGTTCATCTTTCTCTTATCCTCCTTAGTCACAGGAAATGTGATGTCCATCTACAGGAAGGGATAGAAGGAGGACACAGGGAACTACAGGTCTGTAAGCCTGACCTTAGTGCCGAGGAAGGTTATGGAGCATATCATCTTGAGTGCCACCACTCAGTACTTACAGGACAACCAGATGATCAGGGCCAGTCAGCATGGGTTTATGAAAGGCAGGTCCTGCTTGACTAAATTACCTCCTTCTATGTCAAGAGGAACCACTTAGTGGATGAGGGAAAAGCTGTAAATGTTATCTACCAGGATTTTAATAAAGCCTTTGACACCATTTCCTACAGCATTCTCCTGGAGAAACTGGCTACTCATGGCTTCAATGGCTGTATCCTTTGCTAGATAAAAAACTGGCTGAATGGCTGGGCCCAAAACATTGTGGTAAATGGAGTTCAATCCAGTTGGTGACCTGTCACAAGTGGTGTTCCCCAGGGCTCAGTATTGGGGCCAGTTCTGTTTAATATCTTTAACGTGAGTTCCAGATACTTGCAATGGTGGTCAAGACAGTAACAAACAAAAATAGCAAATTATAGAAACTTTTGGGTTTGGTTTTTTGGGGTTCTTTTATGTTGATGAAACACAAAGGAAATGTCTGAAGTTTCATTAACTATCTGTTCACCTTTTTTGATCACTGGATAAACTGCAGCAGCTAAGAGATGACATTAACAAGTTGATAATAAAATCACTGCAAAATTCTACAACCACAAAACTGTGCCATATTATTGAAAGTAAGCTTTGTTATGAAGCATTTTTTAAAAGACTTATATTTTCCAAGATTATTACTATTGCAATTCTCCCGAGAAGATTTCTAACCATTACCTATACTGTATTTGATTTCTACTACAGAAATCATTATTCACATAACCATACAACTGTTATCTATTAGAATTTATGACGATTGTATTTTCTGCCTGCAAGTGGCATTCATTTCTTTAAGAGACAGACTCATAATTACCAGATTTAACTTCAGTAATCAGAGGATTGATGTCCATTCTCTCAGTTTTCTCCAGGAATTACAGACAATATATGGGGTATAATACTAAGTCATCTGATTAAATACATTAATCACTAATCATGCTATTTCATTACCTCTGCTCAGTTCATGCTTTTAGATGCACCTATCTGAATATCTTCAATATCTGATTTTCCAAGAGGGATAAAGCATTACCATGTGACTCTCACTCTTGTTATTCTTCCTGCTTTTAAATGAGAAAGAAATCTCTTAATGTGTTGTTTCAGCATTCCAGATAGTGAAGGTCAGAGACAATATCATCCTTTATCAACATAAGATTACCTCTTCTCAGTTCTGACTTCATAATAACAGTAGGTGGAATAATAATTCTAAGAGCCATATCATATATTCATAATAACCTCAAGAACATTTAAATGGAATTCTCATTCAGCTCAAAGAAAACATAATTGCACTGACCACATACATTCTGTAAAATTAAAAGACCCGTCTCTAAGGAATACTTCTCTGAACCTAGCATAACCCTCAGTATACCTTAGTGAGAAAATGTGCTTGGGGAAAACACATACAGAAAGTGCCTGTACATGTACATACATACATACCCATATGCCTGTATCTTTCACCTGCAATCTACACAAACATGTAACTTTTAATACACTCTAATTAAAAGAATTTTAATGATGCAACATAAAACTTTTGATTGCGTAAAAAAACCCCAACCCATAATTGTTTTGCCTGTGTACAGAAAGAATGATTTTCTGTCTGTAAGGAGCTATACCATGTTTGACAATTATCCATCATGCAGCAATGAACCTTAATTTATGACTATTACTTTTCCTCAAGGTTTGCCTTAAACATCGATCACTGTAACATCTCTGCATGTCAAATAAATTAACTTTGGGTCAGAAAGGCACTGTACCCTCACTGAAGTATTAGATTGAAGATGAAGAGTTCAGTAACTTTGGGCAACTCAACTGAAGATACTTTGGGTCCAACTTGTCCGAATACTTTGAACATGAATAGTGGTGATCAAACCCTCCCTTCATTGCAGCTGTAGACAGGTTTGCTTAGCACTTTCACCGATCAGAGCTTTACGCCAGGCACACAGCCAACGTGGAACAAAGTTCGGAGCCACCTGAGAGGCAGCTGGGTGCCTGTACAGCACTGTCAGGCATGGCTACACAACGCAATCCAAGCTGCCTGCCAGGCAGGCACGGGTGGGAGCTTTCCGTGATGCACAACACCCATTACCACAGGAAGGAAGCGGCAGGAGCAAAAACCAGGATGAGTGTTCAGCCTCCTCCTTCATTCCCTACTATCAATGCAAACTGTGTCAGCAAATGGAAGAAAGTTCCTAAAGAATCTACCGCTGACTCCATTCCTCATCCAAACCCGCTCCTGCATTCCATGAAGAGAACCATCTTGTGCTCCGGATGAAGCCACAGATGTGCAGAAACAAAAGGATATAAAACTACTGAAATGACTGCACCTGCACAGTGGGAACAAACCGAAGCAGCAGAGCAGAGGTACTTTAAATGGTATTTCCTACCCACAGCCTTCACAATGCTAATGTAATTCTTTCTCGTGTCACCTTGTAGATTTTCTTTCCTTCTGAAAGGAAGGGGAAATACTGAAGTCTCATTATCTGGCACCACAGGAACCCCTGAATCACTTTTCCAGAGTCACTAGACAAGCCTCCACCTTTTCAGCTCGAGGAAGGTAGGCAGCTGCAGTAACCTTTCAGCTCTCAGCTCCAGATTCCTCCCTAGCCACTCTTACCTTAGTCTGTTCAACTCTCTTAAATCCCAATTTTCCTTGCCACTATCCTCCAAATCAAATTCCCCCTCCCCCTGCCAGAGGCTATTTGTCACAGTCTACTGCTCTTATTCCCTCAGTCTTCAACCCAGGCAGCCTTTTCCTCTGCACAGATCTGTCTATAGTGGGTCTGAAAGAATAGCAAACACCATCACCTTATTTTCAGCTTGCTCTAGCATTCACTGCATTAGCAACTACATGAATGGTCCCACTCATTCTCTATACTACCCCCAGCACTTAGAAGCATTCAAGCACTCAATTCTAATCTTCCGTTCATGCGACATGGGAATAGATTTTCAGATATTCTCCTTTTGCCAGATCTCTACTGAGCACCTGCAAACAGATTTTTCAGTGGCACACATTTTTTGTAACGGGAGGTAGAAAGTCATATTCCTAACAAAGCTGCCTTAAATTTTACAACTGCATTCCACATGCTGAGTCCAAACCTTCCTAATTACAGGCAACTGGAATTTTTAATGTGAACAAAATGATTACATCATAGAACCGTGACCTCCAGCTTTTGACAAAAAACGAAACAGGGTCTTAAAACAGGAAATGACGAATTACTTCATTCATAAAAGACTCCATCAGTCCACTCCAGGTAGTTTACAGAGATTAATAATGCAGCTCTGAACAAAATGTTCAAATGGTTTGAAGTTTCAATACAAGGTTTGTTTTCCTTAGTATGACAATACGTTGCCTGTTTTGCTTTTGAAACCACCTAGTGCAATTCTGCCATGGGTACAGTCCCCAGGAGTGCTGATCCCAACAGGAATCCTTAAGTGACTGAGTGGGTTTAGTACTGGTCCCAAATGAAATGTTACTTCGAGGTTATCAGATTAGTTTAAATGTATTTGCAGCGGCCACAGCTCTAACACCACCACAAGTGCTATTGAGGGCTCAGCATTCTGCATTGTAAGCGTCACTCAACTAGTTCATGGAGTGCTAGCACATGAGATAGTATCTGTTTCATGAAAATGCATAGATCAGTTACATGCCTTGCTGCAATACCAGCTACTCAACCTCTTCAAGTGCAGTGTGAATAACGGAAAGAGGACAGACAGCATAATGGAGCACGACAGGGTATTTTCCTTCATGAACCACCCCTGTGTTTACTTAATATCATTAATAAAATCATGTCCTCAGCTTAATCTGGTGGAAGTAATATTTTAACGCTATTTTTTGTATAGTATTAGTCTTTTATGTGTTTTTATGTGTTTAATGTGTTTTTATTTTAGTCTTTATGTGTTTATTAATAAGGCAACAGTAACTGCAATTCCCTTTGTAGATGTTCTCAGTGCCCACACAATTATAGCTTTAGAAGTACAGTTACCTACCATTCAGTGCACTGCCCTGTATCACTCTAAAAGCCACTGTTACTTGCTCATAGAGTGCAACTGATTTCAACCGTAGGCCAACCCACACTGATGTGACAAGGAGACAGGCTGCAACTTTAACACGTGTATTTTACATGAACGTGTACAAGCTCACATGGTGGCACACTGCTTTTGTTTAGGAATGTTCAGAAAAAGAAAATATCATTAAGGTATATAATATTCCATGATTTTAATTAATACACTGGTTGTTCGGTGGCATAACAAGTTACAGCAATTTTTCCTCTGAAAAGCTATTTGGAATAGCTTGAAAAACAAAAATCTAACTGTAAATAAATCTCACTGTCAAGAAACTAGAGAAACTGAAAGATGGGCAAGTTTGTTACCTTTCTGTTGCTTTCACCTCCAACTGTACGGAAATCAGAAACTTTGAACAGGATTCAGACCTTCCTCATGCTGATCAATGATGAGAACAGCATTTGTTTCAATACTATCATGACAGCCTGCCACCTCCTCCTTTCAGCTTAGCCATATGAAAAAACATGACATTTTTGTCAGCAAGAAGTGTCAGGGTGCTCTCGATCTTCTCAGTTTGCCCAGCAGCTTTCTCAGTACTCCTAAGTTACAAAGGCTCTCCGGCTGAGGAGGCAGATCAGCAATCCTCACATCTAGGGAGTTACCATTTCCAGATTTTTCTGGAGACAGAAGAGCAATGCTAAGATCTACAGAGGTAATTGCAAATTTTCTATTATCTTGCAAATGGTGGTCCTACATGGGAGACTGATTAAGTTTTAAACACCTTTTGCAAACCCTGGGGCTACAGGCATGATGTTATAGTAACTGTGAAACTCATCAATAAGTTCTGCAATAGGACTACATAGAGCCTATGATAACTGGAAGAAGGCATTCTCAAGAATGAACACTTCAGAAAATACCCTCTAGTGATCATGTCAGTGAACTTACTGTACATCCTGAACTTTCAGAAAGTGAGCCAGTCAGTCCATCTATTAAAATAAAGGGCACAAAATCAAATTTTATGTAAATTATTTTAGTGAAAACTGTCTTTATATAAAAAAAAATCCTTCCCCTTCTTAATGCTAACATTTATTTAGAACAAGTTCAAGATATATTATTCAGTCTCCTGGTAAGAAAGCGTGCAATTCTCAAACAAAAGTCACATTCAAGAACACTGCACTACTAGACAGGGCAGTAGATGTGTTGACACCTTTTGTGGAGGTCTAAGGAAGGCCATAAGCTGGCTCTGTGCTCCAGTGCAGGACTGCTCTGTACTGTCTTTGGCTGAATGACATCAGCATAAACAAAAAGCAGAGTGGAAGGCAAGGCCTTATGAATATATCAGCAGTGAATTATTAATTAAGGGCACACCATACAAAGAAACCTGAATTTTTATGAAGTGCACACACTGAAACAGCAAACACTTCTCAATATTAAGTGAACCAGAACCATAGGTTTCAAAAGTGATTAGCTGCTCCCTTGTGCCCTTGGCGCTCCTATTTTATATTGAATATCCTATTGTCTTTCATGGCCTGAGTGCTGCTTGGCAAATACAATTCATCCTTCCGCTCCACCCAGCATCTTTGGAAATTGGATGATTTGCTCCAGTTCAGTAGATTTTAGAACTACTGATACCAGATAAAGCTATGACCTAGTTAACGAGCAAGAAAGACACAAAGATGTACCTCAGTCATATCTTCCATCACCATTAAGTCGCTGTAGAAGGCAGCTATTATGTACCCCATTTCTAGTGAATACCAGGCAACCCTCTTCTGAATACCTACACTTGGACAAAAGCTGCCCATGTACGAATAAAACTCATTTCCAGAAGCATATAGAAGAAAATACTGTGTGCTAGATTCCTCTGAGGAGAAAACTTGTGCTTAGTGTACGCATGCAGCACCAATTCCTGTACTTTTAATAGAATCATGGGAACATTTTGGTTGCAAGAGCCCTTTAAGATCATCAAGTCCAACACATAACCCAGGACTGCCAGGTCACCACTAAACTACGTCCTGCAGCACCACATCTACACCTCTTTTATATACCTCTAGGGATGGGGACTACACCACTTCACTGGGTAGCCTGTTCCAGTGATTCACAACCCTTTCTCTGAATAAATTTTCCCTAAATATCCAATCTAAACCTCCCCTGGCACAACTTGAGGCCATTTCTTCATGTCCTATCACTTGCTACTTGGGAGAACAGACCCCACCTTGCTACAACCTCCCTTCAGGTAGCTGTAGAGAGCAATAAGGTCTCCCCTAAGTTTCCTTTTCTCCAGACTAAACAATGCCAGTTCTGTCAGCTGCTCTTCTCACAAGAGTTGTGCTCTACCCTTCACCAGGTTCTTTGCCCTTCTTTGGGCATGCTCCAGAACCTTGATATCTTTCTTGGGGTAAGGGGCTGAAAACAGAACACTGTATTTGAGGTGCAGCCTCACCAGTGTTGAGTACAGGGGGGCAATAACTTCCCTAGTCCTGCTGGCCACACTATTTCTAATCCAAGCCAGGATGCTGTTGGCCACCTGGGCACACTGCTGGCTCATGTTCAGTTGGCTGTTGACCAGCACCCCCAGGTCCTTTACTGCTAGGCAGTTTTCAAGCCACTCCTCCCCAAGCCTGTAGTTTAGCATTGGGTTGTTGTGACCCAAGTGCAGAACCCAGCACTTGGCCTGGTTGAACCTCATACCACTGGCCTCAGCTCATCGATTCAAGCTGTCCAGATCCCTCTGCAGAGCTTTCCTATCTTCAAGCAGATCAACACACCTGTCTAACTTGGTGTCATCTGCAAATTTGCCGATGGTGCCCTCAATCCTCTCATCCAGATCATTGATACTGATATTAAACAGAACTGGCCCCTACACTGAGCCCTGGGGAACACCACTTGTGACAGGTCACCAACCGGATTGAACTCCATTCACCACAGTGCTTTGGGCCCAGCCATTCAGCCAGTATTTTTATCCAGCAAAGCATAAGCCCATCGAAGCCATGAGTAGCCTGTTTCTCCAGGAGAATGCTATGGGAAACAGTGTCAGGCTTTACTAAATTCCATATAGACAACATCCACAGCCTTTCCCTCATTCACCAAGTGGTCCCTCTGTGAGGTGTCACCAGATCAGGTTAGTCAAGCAGGACCTGCCTTTCATAAACCCATGCTGATTGGCCCTGATTATCTGGTTGCCCTGTAATGGCACTCAGGATGATCTGCTCCATAACCTTTCTATTCTGCTAAAAAAGTAAGGAAACTGGGCTTATATCTGATGGCCTCAAAAGTTCAGCACAAGTATAGTGTAGCAGCCTCATTTAAATAGTACCCAATGAATACTTACATTAATTGAGAGTAAAAAATTGTGTCAGAGTTATTGAATATCTATTTGGATAATATTAGCAACAAGAAAGGGTCCTACCCCAAAGTAAAGTGAAGTGGTTTTTTTAACACTGATATATTTTTTTACTGTTTATCCTTTACTCAAAGCTCTTGATCTTTTAGTCTTAGAAATAGTGAAGAATGTAAATGCTTCCTGCTATTTCCTCAGCTGTTACAAACCAGCAAAGTTCAACTGAGGTCAGTGGTGACCTACTCTAGTTTAGGATCCAACCCTTAATCACTGCACATTTACTACTAAAAAAAAAAGTTTCAAAAAAAATCCCTGTGTAAACAAATATTGCATGCCACAGAACTTTTTTCACCAACTATTATACTGAACGTAATACAAGCTTTCTTGCTTTTTAATTTAAGCCTTTAGATACTACGTAAATAAAAACTATGCCTGTGCATTAATAAGTCACCTATGAGTACTCGCTGAACTACATGGCTACACTTAATGTTCTTGGGTAAATCAAAATTAGTAGTGGCCTGTCAAGATTAATGGAGAATGATATATATTGTTGTATTACCACAGAGCATATGGAAGGTGACAGAACAACTATTACGGTACAAACATTTTACCTTTCTGCCTATAGACAGATATATGTGCAGTATTTTGAATGATGCCGTATGAGGACTCGCTTGTAGAAGCGCCACAAAGCAGATGCAAGCTGTTCAGTGGCATGTTATAACGTATAACATGCATAAAAATAAGTCTTGGGTTTTGTAATTTCAGATAATTCACAATTTTGGTTTGTGATAAATACAGTTATAACAAGGGACCAACGTTTGTCTTCAGTTCTCATACACAGAGCACAACCAGAGCTTTAATACAAGTTCTATATTCAGTTTTATGCAAAACTCTCCAAAGTCCCATCTTACTATGAAATTCAAGTGACCTGTGTCAAAAATGCTCTATCAGCCAGTATCAGAAAGCAATTTTATCACCTTTTTTCCCTATGCACCAATTAAGCTTTTAGTATAGTTTACAAGAGCCAAACACATTGTACATGTCACCAATTATAAAATCCATGCAAATTACTACACCTCTGGTTTAATTTTTTCCTGTTACAGAAGTATTGCTTCCATCCTCACAAGTATATTCAAAGACTTTCCAACTTCACAACACGAACATGGCCTGATTCAGAGGCACACGTTTTTGTTTGTGCCATCTCAAAGCAACAAAACCTTTCACTCTTTTTCCCCACTAAATATATAAATCCACAATGAAATATTTATATTTTAAAAGAGCAAATGTTGCAGTTTTTAACTGAATGCAGCGAAGCACAGTTGTAGAAGTAAGTACTTGAAAAAGATAAGCAAGGCTCCTGCCTTGCTCCACTCCATCAACTTCCATGCTCTGAAAACCTAACCACAGCAGCCTATTTTAAGAACTTCACCTGTACTTTTAATATACAAAATCCCTCTTTTAAAGAGCTAACCATTATCAGCATATCTATAAATCTGAACCAGGTCTTAGGACTTCACAGGCAAAAACATTATTTTACTGAAGTAACCAAGATTGATCTTGTAACTGGTTACATAAACATCACATACGCAAGTGAAAAACAGTTGTTTTTATTTTCAAACCTTGTTCCAAGACACGGGACTTCAAAGAGCCCTCCCCTCAATCTTAATCTCTCCTCTGTGAGCATTTTTGCATTACCTGTGACCTGATAAAGCTATTTAAGAAAGTTGCTATGTTAAAAAGCCTCCTCACAACATGTACCAATCTGGAGGACTCTAAGAGATGTAAAGAATCACAGGAAAGCAGTCCTTACCTTCGCCTACACGGTACTTTTGAATTTTTTCTTATAAAAAATTCTGCACCTCAGGACTTTTGAGTTTGTAATTCATCCCGACAGTGATGAGAAGGGTCTCCCTTGCTTCCTTCTCCAAGAATGTTAGGCTAGGCGAACATAAACCTAAATTACAGCAAACCGCCCCCCTCCGACGCCTCTGGGCTGACTATGTTTAGCGACTATTTAATTTCTCGCAGTTTTGCATGTCTGACTCACACCCGAAGAGGGTGGGCATTAACACTGACGAGTCCCACTGTTTTCAGCCGCTACTGTTTGGCTGCTGGAGCACATTTTGCAAGCCGCTGTCCCACACGGAGCCGATTTCCTTGAAGTACGATAGCAGGAAACAAATCCGGGCGTAGCTGGACAGGCACTCATTGTTTTGAGCTTCCACTGGATGCAAAGTTAGCAAGTCGTTCAGAGGTCAGAGCCGTCACAGCGTCCAGCTAGCTGAGCAGTGCTACTCTGCTGCGGGTTCGCTTCAGCTTTGCAGCTCTTGTAACCGCTTCCAGGCGGAGAGAGATGGGAAACATTTAATAACAGGGAAAGCGGGCAGTGGTTTTATGAGAGTCATTTGCTCTGCGCTGCTTTTGGTGAGACTTTTTAAAAGGCATTTGAGGGGAGCCTGGAAAATTCTTTCCAGGGGAAAGAAGTGGTAAAACTGAGACACGAACTACCTCACAGTAGCCACGAGGGACAATGTGGAGAACACACTAATGAACTTCTCACGGTATTTATTTAGACTGCTAAGACTTCCTTAAAACAAATCACCTATAAAGAATCTCAGAATAAATTAACCATCTGCTTTTAGGTACTGAACTGCACCTCAGGGTACCTGGACCCATTTCTCAACCTGAGAACAAAGAATCAATGTGAACTCTGGAAAATGTCATTTTGTTAAATATATGAAATGAAATATTCTGCAAGAGAGGAAGAAAAAAAATTCTTGCCAGAAATTTTGTATTCAACTTTCTGGAATTAAATGTACTTTTGGTGCAAAAGGACAGGTTACCAGTCTTACAAGTTTGGCTCTTTATTTAAAAAATAAGCATTTGTTGAAATTAGGTGCAGATTTTTTTTACGGGTCATTAGGCACCTTGGCAATAGTACCATAGAATTCAAGTTCATGGAGATCACCAGACTTAGTGAGTTGCTGTTATGCAAGAGGGAACCCACAAATGCTGGAAGAATAGGCTGACGGGAACCTCATGAAATTCAACAAAGTCCTTCCCCAGGGATGGAATAACTCCATGCAGCACATCCAGTCTGGGGAGCAGCTTTGCAAAACAAGTTCTAGGAACCACTGTGGACATCAAACTGAATTTAAGTTGGCTGCATGCCTTTAGGGCAATGAGGGCTACCTGCATATGAACAACACAAGCAAAACCATCACAAGCAGGTCAAGGGAAGTGGTAATTTCTCCCATATCATGTCCTGATGAGAGTTGTGGATGATCAGCCTGGAAAAGAGAAAGCCCAGAGGACCTAACTGCTGTGTTCATTCACTTAAAGAAAGAGCTCGAGAGAACACACGAGCCAGATTTCTTCTTGGAAAGGCCAGTAAAAGGACAAGGTGCAACAGATACGTTACAACATGGGGATTATGAATCCTGGACTTGGAAAGTGAGCTTCACAAGAGTAGTCGAGCACTGGAACAGGCCCAGCCATTCAGTCTCCATCCGTAGGAATAGTTAAAGGTGAACCACATAAAGTCTTGTGCAAACTGATCTAACTTAAAGATTAGCCATGTTTTATGCAGGTGATTTCAAAAGATCTCCAGAGGTACCACATGACCTTATTTATTCTATGACTGATGTGATTCTCTTCACGGTTCTAGTGAAATATGCTACTACTATTGTTTCACCTTTCATTTACTATGGAGTCCACACAGAATTTAATCTTATTAAATACACAGAAGGAAACCCACTGAAGTACAGTAGTGAAATATTTTTACTCTTGTTCTTGCCTCAATTTTAGATACATGATTATTGTATCAGTTTCAATTATACTTCAGCTCTCTTCACAGATGAAAAAAACCTTTTGAAAAAAATCTTAGACTTCACCAGCTGTTAAGTGAACTTAACTGACATCTTCTCAGTAACCTTTTGAAATCATGGGGCCTGGGGAGATCAGCAGGGTGATGTACTAATAAAAGTTACAGGTCAGGCCTGCAGCCACATTTTAACTCTTCTACACGTTCTATCTTTGTGCTTTGGAAACACAGGCAGGCAGCCTGTCTAAACTCAGAAGTTCCAGAGCTTCAGGTTTGAATACCATTAACCCGTGTGTCAAGAGATAACATACAGTGTTAAAAACAAGGGTGGCTCTTTGGCTTTGCATAAAAAAACCAACCAAGCAAGCAAAAAAACACTGCAGGAGAGGAAGAAGTGGCCTAAAATGACCTTGATGGTCTCATCAAGAAAATGGCAGTCAGTAGTACATGAGCTTGGGAAGAAGAAAGGGTTTAGCCATTCCCTAGAGTAAATCCTGAACCGTACTGTATCATTGTATATCATCAGTTGAGTGAGAGTGAACATTGCAGAGATAAGGGAGAATTGCATTTTCTGTAGTTCTGCTTTAGAACATAAATTCCACATTTCATCTGCAATAAGCTGCAGTGGGATCTGTCTACAGTGTGTTGACACAATTTTAATATGCAGAAGATCATTTTTGGTATGAGCTTGAGCCTACTGTAGTGAGTGTACTGATGGTGAATTTTTATTTTATTTTTTTTTTTTAACAGCTCTTTCTGCATTAGCCAACAGAAGTTCCTACAGAGATGTCCATGAAAAATCCTGAAGCACAAGACTCAAAATCTGTGGTTACGAACTATCTTTTTGATAAATGGTTACTGGCCTCTGCCACCATATACAATCCTACCTGGACCAGTCTGAGCATAATAGGAACTTTATTATTCCAGCCTTTCTGACAAAAAGACCATACAGATGTATCCAGTCAGAGTAAATTCAGAAAGATTCCCATTCTCCCCTGTAAAGATATACAAATACATTGGACATGCTTATAGAGCTTTTGAGATTCATGTTCAACAGCTATGTCTAATTTATTGCCTGGCAAACCTACCACATCATGTAAACAGGTCACAGTGCAAGCAGTAAGACAGAAAGGCAAATGGCTGGGGATATAGCAACTGTCCTAGGTAGCTTTTCACTATACGCTTTCACTGGGCATTTGTGACAAAAGGAGCTTGGTTGTTTTTTGGCAGTGACTGTTTTCTAAATTTCTTAATATAAGTAGCACCCCCCTACCCCTAAACTGATGTCTGAAAACAGATACAAAGCTTGAGTCAAAGCAAAACATGATAAAACCACAGGTCTGAAGTTCTTCTCTTCATTTCAGGTACCATACCTAAAGCACTTAGCAATTGTGAAGTCACATGCATTTGAACGCAGAAAACACGGAAATAGATAATTTTACAATTTTTCCTTTCTCTCAGTAGAATTGTCAAATGCTTTAACTCTCAGTTCCTCGAGCCACCAGCTGGGATCAGCTTGCTTATCGATGTCTGACCTAATTTGTTTTTTTCACAGGACATATTTGCTGCCATATGTTCAGCCTTCACAACTGCATTCTTCTGTTGTGACTATGGTTATCTCTCTTCTGAAAGAGAAAAATTAACACCCAAAGGACATCCCAAATCTTCCTGACATCTCTATTTTTACATCTATACCTAGATATCTAAAAACTGGTGGAAAAGCCAACTATTATAAGGAGCTGCATTCCTAGATGTCAAAATCATACATATGTATATTAAATTGCTTCTTGTGACTTAAAGTTTACACAAGTACCTTCCTAGGATTTTCAAAAGCTCATGAACACTGACATGAATGGCAGCAAGAAGGATAGCACCTTTTGAACATCTCATTGTGCGGCTGTGTCTTTAGTTAACTACCTGTCTTGAAATAGTAGTCCCTGTGCAATTACAGCATTTCAGAACAAGCCTTTGTGAAACCTCAAATATACCACAGGAGACTATCAGTAATTCTGCACAGTTTTATTCTGTTCTTGGGCTGTCATCTGAATTGGTCTCCCTAACAAGCACAAAAATCATACCTGATGCACATGCACAGATATATGTGCAGGGCTGTGCATGTGACAGGAACTATCAACTGTCTGCCATTCCCTGTGTAGGGGCCAGGACTTCCAGAGACCATCTTTCTGATTCCCCAACCCCAGCCCAAGGGTACTAAGACTGTACCTTGTCATTCTTGTACTGGCCAAAGATGGGAGAACCATGTGTCTTTGACAGGTCCAAATTCCAACAACTATTTGGCTGAGTACCCATACACCACCACATTACATGTATTTTGTTTTTCTCTTTCAGTCCTTCCTAAGGCCTTGAGAAGGAAGTTTAGTTTCCATTCTACAGTTCTGCTGAACATACTTTGAGATCCACTGTTGTTCCTCAATCCGGGGGTGCTTTCCACATAAAAAATAAAAGCTACTATTTCAATAAGTGTGCTACACACTAAGCAGAAAGGCAATATAAAGAGTCAAAGCGTATTTCACACCATGCTTTCCAGCTTCTCTTTTCTTCCTGGTATTATGTGTTTCCGTTACCATCTCACCATCACGTAGGGCTAAAATTTCATGGTAGAAGTAATCACTCCTTGGTTGCTCTCCAATTCTGACTTATATTGTGCAAACTCCTCTTTAACTATCCAGTTTTAGCAATTCACACTGATGCTACCAGTCACAGTGATGACAACGTTTTAATTCATTGAACAACCTCTTTCACAGTAACTGATGTTTGGGGTGGGTGGAGGGGTGTTTGTTTGGTTGTTGGTTTTTTAACTTGTTTGGTTGGTTTGGGTTTTTTTCGTAAACAGATCACACTTTCCCCACCTAACACACAACCCAACTATGTTTTCTGATCAGGTCTTGTTGAGGGGCATACCAGAGCGGACAGTTTCTCATGCTCTGTCATGTTTGCACACAGCTGAGCCCAACAGAGCTAGATTTCCAGAAATCTCAACTTAAAGAATAAATAAATAAATAAATAAATGTTTGGAACCTCCTGGTACTGGTAACATACCATAGGTACTGTAGTTATTAACTAACCACATACAGGTTTGTCATATTGCAATGCAAAATATGAAACAATTTATCAGTATATACCAATCATTCAATTGCACCAGTATCATCAGATGATAAAGCGTGTCATAAAACTATAAGCAAAGCATCTCTGGTTTGAATTTTTCCACAGTTCCACAGTCACTGCCAGCATGATTAGTTCTACTACCCAGGAAAGGAGAACATTTTTTTTTCTATTTTCAGTCTTTTAGATCTAGATTCTCAGCACCTAATTAAAAACAAGAAAGATTTTAGGCAGGGTTTTTAGAAAAGCCCTGTGCTATGCAATTATCTTTTTAATGGAAAATTTTCAGCAGGGATCCCTTGTCCTTGGACTAGTCCTGTGAGTACTACAAATGCCTACTAATACCATGCGTGTCTAATTAGATGACTATGGGTCCTATTCAGAAATATCCCCAGCCCGCATATGTGCAAATCGCTTTTTGTATGTAAACAATTGTTTCATGAGATTCATTAAACCCTTTCACTAAAATCTTTTCGCCCTGCATGTACTAAGAGGAAATGTTCAGATCATACTTGAGAAAAGTGTATCAGGAAGTCCCAGTCCCACACAATTTTGAAAGTAGCCTCTTAAAGGAAAAAGCAGGGAAGTGTGCTTTGAATTTTTATTTTTTCATGAAAGAAGAAATTAAATCAATGTAGAGGAAGGCCACAAGGCAGCAGAAACAAGATTAGTAGCCATGCTAAGATATGTATGTTGCTTATTTTAAAATCTGCTTTCCTTCCCAGAGGAAATACTGAATCACAGAATAGGCATTAAATTCCAAGCACTAGAGAAACTCTAGTGTCACCTGACTTTGTCTTAAATAATGAACTAATTTACAACTATTGTAGCAATTTCCAGACTTTTTTGTTCCATGGCATACAATCACTCCACCAGACATTTTCCATAAGCAAGCATCAGCCAAACAATACAATGCTTTCCTGACACGCTGGCCCAAGAGAAATGTGCTGAAGTGTCAGGCAGCAAGACACTGCTCCTGCTTTGTCTACAGCCTGCGTGGCTCAGGCAGCACAGTATTTAGGCAGATTATCTGCTTTGAAAGGTAGAGCAGACCTAGCTGATCTTACTGCTCTGACTACAGTCATCTTTGCTGAAAATCCGCCCTCCCCTAGTAGGACAGGTAGGCAAAAAGGGTACTTGATATCTGGATGATAGAAAAGCCTGAAGCAAGTGGGTTTTTTTGCTGTCTTAAGACAGATGAGGCTGTTTTGTACATCTTATGAACCATATCTGAAGGATGCAAAGGTTCCCAAATAACCTTTGATTTCCATAAGTTCTCAAATGAGGACGCTGGCTTCA
This sequence comes from Actenoides lindsayi, assembly GCA_025331215.1. Classification (NCBI taxonomy): domain Eukaryota; kingdom Metazoa; phylum Chordata; class Aves; order Coraciiformes; family Alcedinidae; genus Actenoides; species Actenoides lindsayi. Next base: position 52,848 of record WTSP01027814.1, on the reverse strand, counting down.
AGGCTTTGTACTAATACCATGTCATGCTGCTATCTTTCCAGTAACACTGCAGCACGGAGCTTGAAACATCAACAGAGTACCGTCTTGGGCTTTGCACATCCTTGGTCAGGCATCTTGCAGTCCCCACTGTGGCTGCCAATCGTTCAGGCACAAGATTTTTCACACAAAATAAGGCAGCCAAGGATGAGCTTTGCTCCTGAAGTGGTAAATAGAATCAGCAGCCTAAAAACCGCTTACTTATAAATTTTAGCCTGTTTAAAAAAGCTCAGAGTGAAATATGAATAATTATTCCACACGACACAACAGCGTTCTGACAAGAGACAATCTGCAAGAAGTTGTCAAATTAAGAAAATGAAGGCGAAGAAAAACTACTGCCTTCAGCTAATTTCTGTTTCTATGTACAACTCTGTTGATGTACCTATCCCCTGTTACAGACACTGCTATGGTGTACTTAGTAGACACGGCTGCTGTGCACACTGGGGAGGGATTCAGGTTTTTGATTCAAACATCTGAAGCTGTAACACTGGCTAATACCAGACCTGTAGCAGGTTTCCACTCTTAGCTTCCTAATTGAAAAATATTACAGCTCTGATTCAAAGTCCTTAATATATGCTCATGAAATTCATGGTCTTCTGTGAGATGTAAGCACATGGCTTTCTGTGTAAGGATGAGATTATTAGCAAGCTAAAAGTAAGCATACACTGTAAAAATCTAATAGATTTAGGCCTAAGGGAAAAAACCTTCCTGTTATAAACAGATTTTCTAGCACTGGTTTTGCATATTAGAAAGCAGACATTTTCTTCTTGCACACAGTTAACTGAGGACAGTTAGCTATCTTAAAAGCAGCCTAAACATTTTTTTTGGCTACTGTAGGAACTGGAAAAGCAGCTTTAACTCTGCAGTTTTGCAATGGAGCAAGTTCATGGGTATTTTTATACTTTCTGCTTTGTCAAGCATTTTATGCATAATATTTCTCTTCTTCATTTCATTCCAAAAACATCCACTCCAAATATTTTTTCCATATCTAGCCACAAGATGTTGTTTCTTTTCTAAGAATAAACAATATTTCTGTTTACAAAAATGCCAGTCAAACTCCTTGATGTGAACATATCTTTATATAGTAAAAGCATCCAAAGATTTCTTGTCTGGTATGTGGTTACAAAGGGGCAGCCCTATTAGGTGGGAACCTATAAAGTCAGATATCCCTACATACCTGACTGGGAATACTTAAGAAATGTCTAGTGAAAACCGCAAGATTATTTTTCCTTTCCGTCTTTTCTCTCCCCACCCCCCCTGTATTAAATGGGAACTCATTTATATCTTTGACCCTTAATGTACTGAATATGGCTGCTTATGCAAAAGGATTCTGTTGATACCCTATTAAATTTGCATTTCCTGCTGGAGTCAGAGGATTCAACCATCAGAATATTAAACGGTGTAGCATCACGAGGTGAGGGAGCTTGCAAATTAGCTGTCAAGTTGAATAAAAAAAAATAATGGCAGTTACCATTTGATACTGCACTACTGATCTTGCTTTATGGTAAATATTAAATTATGCTAATATTGAAAAACTGCACGTATCTAGTGCAAAATAGAAGCACTTAAAAAAACCTAAACCAAGCCTAATGCACCTCTGAATTCAGAGGGGTGTAACAGTCTTTCCCTCAGAGTAACAAAAATGTTCTGTATTAAAAAGTTATTAATTTATTTCAGTGCTTTTCAACATTTGGCACATGGCACAGTCTAACATAAGGCCAGACATCATGCATATTGTGGGCTATTTATGTATTTATAGCTATTCTCTGCTTACAAACAAACTAGTACTGGTAGGTTTAGAAATGAACCATTTAACATGCACAAGAAAACAAAGGAAAATTATAGCAAATACTATGTAAACGCTTTTATTAGTGTATTTTTTCCCAAGGGCTCTCAAACACAGACCCTTTTGCTATTGGTTTGCATGGTTCTGCCTCACTTTTGCTTTTATAAAGTACATTAAAGGTTGTATTCATGGTAATATGAAAAGAAGACAGCAGATGTAGATGAGGATGCCTGGCTCACTTGAATAGCTGACAGAAAAATCGTTTTCTTCAGACCCTCCCCCCACCTTATTTCACACACAAAGTATCTGCCATGCCAAGAAACTCACAGCATCAATGACAAGGTGACAAAACCTCAGGGAGCTGAACTGGGATGTCTTGCTAAGATGCAATATTCTTTGCCTTTGATAAATTCCGAATGTCAGACTTTGTTGATACCTTCACTTTTATCCAGTCTCTTAATTTGTCCTTCATATTGTATGTATTGCTCATCATCCATCTATACGCCATGCTCTATGGACACTTAACTGTATGTTGACTGTTAATTCAAATTAAAAAGTGTTACCAGCATAGTTTTCATGAAATAAGTAAACATCCTGATGGCTGCAAGAGTACCCTCTCCAATGGGTTAAATAACAACAAATATAAAATATAGATGATGGAAGATTCCAGCCTATGAGAGAACAAGATGATGGCATCACGTGCAGCATACAGTATTTCTGCTAACAACGCACATAAACACAGCTCATTCTGTATATGTAGTATTTTTGGGATTGCAGACAAGTATTTCACTAGCTGCTCAAAGCAGAGAAATCAAAACAAAGGATTGTTCATTTTAAAAAAGAAAAACAAATATTTATCTACAAAGTTAAGAATTCGACAATTTCTTGTGTGTTGGCTTCTAGAACTATGGAAAGGGGGTGGCTTGAGCTTTTATCTGTCTTTCTTTGGTACTGATCAGTGTCACAAGTATCAGGTACACTCGCGAGAGAAACCAAGCAAAACAAATATACAGGCCACCGAAAAAACTCTTGCTGAATAAAATCAAATTCAGAACACAATAGCCAACAGGAGTAAACAGAGAAATATTTGACTAAACTTCACTAATAAGTAACAGACTGTGCTGTCTGTTAATGAGACAGAGCATGCACAAGTAATATCTCTTTAACAAGATGTACATGCAAGTGCCAACATCTAATACCCAGCTTCTTGCAGAATACTCAGGGAGGCCAAGCATGTAATGACACAAAAAAGAGAACTGGGATACTATCTTTAGACTGGTATTCCAAGACACCTGAAGGACCCAGACATATGATAATGCAATTGTTGAGTTTAGTGTATACGGCTTTCTGTGTATGCTTGTAAAATTTGATCAGCCTATCACGGAAATCTCAAGCTGATGTCACTCCAAGCCTCCAGGTTTCTAAAGCATATGACAGCACAGAAGACAATTTAATTCTAAGAATAGATAGGTCCAACATTTTACCTTACTAGCTCCAGTATGGTGCCATGTTTGTGTGTTGTCTGTTCGAGACCTAGCACAATTCTGCACTTTGTTCAGGTACCTGTATCCTCACTGTACATGCACTTTTCTTCCACAGGCCCTTAAGGAATTTCTGAAATTCCAAGCTCACTGCCTCATCTAAGTTCCCTATAGAATACAGCAGAAGCTGGATTTCTATACTGACTGTAACATTTTGGAAGCAGTTTGGCCTATGTCATATGGGGAAGAGTATCCTAAACAGTCAGAGCAGCCTAAGAGGCAAAGCATGCAATCTGCGTGCGTCATAGCTAAATTGAGACCTTTTTCTCTTAATTTACATTTTTCATTAAGGCTGAAGACGCAGATGTTCAACATCTAGCCAAATTCTTCACTAAGACTGCTGAATCAAAGGCAAAGCTCTGAGTTTGGACAAGTGTTTTTAAAACAAACAAAAGTCTGCAGCTCACCCATCTTCCTGCACTGCATGACTTACTGAAGCCAGGGAAAATGATGCATCTCCCTACACGCAACACAAATACCAAAATGTGTGGGAATGTAAATAAACTCTACTGGATGATTCATAGTGAGATTTCATCTTCGAGTTTTGAATTTGGACTCCTTAAAAAGTATAAATGAAACTAGCTTGTGTTTAACTACTATGTGCAGTATTCAGTGTAGTTAACTATGTAACTACAGCACCTACTGCAACTCTAAGTATATAAATCATTTATAAACATTTTCTGAGGGAAACATGTATATAAACAGTATAACAAATCCATACACAGCATACCACCATCAGACTTGCCTAAAAGATCAGGGCCATAGTCATGATTTACCTACTACAATGTACCTGGCATTTTTATTCACAAGACAAAGCCACATGTAGCATAGCATTGTTGAAAAGAAACTAAAACTCTCCAGTTGCCTTAGGGAAATCTCTGGATACAATTATGAACTCTAATTGAGGTTTTAACACTTTTACAGTACAGGAAGAGTTAACACATCATATATCTTCTGGAGAAGGGACAACATGCAACCACTAACACTTGATGGCTCCTACTCAGGAGAGAGCAATCAAATTTCATGGGATGGTTAAGCTCAGGATTAACTTCTCTTCTGCCTCTAAAGTGTTGAAAAATGTCAAAGTAATAGGTCACCTAGTGAACTGGTGAAAAGAGTAACTGAGAATCACTTTTAGTTGCTTTTTTTCAGAAAAAAAAGGTCTCAAAAAGAGAAGGATGAGCAAAAAGTGTGCTGAAAAGTGAAATAAATCACAAATGGGAAAAGCCAGATTGTTACAAAAGGGGAATACAAAATATCAAGTCTTATCTAAGATGAAAGACGGCTGGGGAAAGAGCTGATGAAGAGGCCAGGCTTGGAGACATTTTGGCCAGATATGTATGTTCTTGGGCTAGCTGGTACCCTACTGAGACCAGGAAACATTTAAGAGCATGCTTAACTTCACATAATGGGATAAGTGCAGTAGTATAATAAGAGCCTCTGGGGAACTAACAGAAGTCTACACATGCTCAGCAGTTATCCCTGAGAGCTTCTCAAACACACCCAGCTGGGCAGAAGAGCTAAAGCCAATGTTTGCCAAGAAAAAGCACAGACCTAAAGCTTCAACCAAGAAGGCAGTGATGAGCAACACACAGCAGCAAACCCCACACAGATATTGCCTATTACTGTAGCAAACTCCAAGATCTCAACTAACAACACAGCTAAGGCCAAAACACACATTTAATACTGAAAATGGAGACAAGAAACACATGGAGAAAGATTTCACCTCCGGATATTTTTGACTGATCAGCTAGTTTGAAAATGAGATTAAGAACCAAAATCATTGACGTAAACTGAAGGGAGGTATGTAAATGGAGGCAAGTTTTTAAAGAAGCCTACTGTCTTTACTTTATTGCCACATCTAACTTTTGAATGTTAAGAATTTAAGTCAGTTAAGCTACAAACTGTAGCACAGTGTCAAGATTTTAATTTAAAATGGCATATTTCCATCACAATTAATATATTACCCTGTCATTCCAGGAACAGAAGCGTACTTAAAAAGACCAATATATTGTATTTCAAAACTATCCATATGATTTGCAAAAGTATCTCAGAACCAAACTTCTAAAAATTCTAAAGCTGTAAATTTTTACATGAAAAACAGACATGAAGAGTTAATGCACTACTTTCAAATTGTGTCCATTGTTTATGGTAAGTTATGAACAAAACTATGACAGATACAGGCCTTAATTTTTAACATCAGAGTTACTCTTTTCCCCCAAATTTGAAGCAACCTCCTTTGAGATGACGAGGAAATTATCCCTCAAAGGTAAAAGGCATTTCAATGAACTGTATCTTGCCAGAATCAAGTCTCACCAGAATATTTAACGTATGATTGTGTCTATTCCACTAATCCCTTGAAAGGATTGTCCGATCATCCCAATTTATACATGACTTGCCAACAAAGAGTATTTTCTACAGTAGCAAATGGAAATATAGTTTACTTGGATATTTTAAAAGTGAGCCACTCTTTACTCTTCAGCTTTGTGTTTGGGAACATAGCATCTGTGTGAATGTATAGGACTACAAATTGTAGTCATTTCCTATCGACTAGTTCATTGTGCAGCTCAAAGCATGTCAAGGTCATATTTTTATGCCAAGCCATAGCTATAGCCCTGAAGGTAGCATGTCTTGCTTCATTAGCCTCATTGAGTTGTACAGAATATTATCAATAGCTAGCTGAAGAATCTGCTTTAAATCAATGCAGTGTATGAGATACTCTCTGGAACATACAAAAACTGAGGAAAAAAAGAATAAACTAAAATATTATGGTTGGACCATGTTAAATGTTTTGTCCAATAATTTCTTTCATAAGCAGAACACATACCCATCCTAGGTTGTAAGAGTTGGGTATGATTTTGGGACAGCCTTGACCCAGCCCATAGATGAGTACACTCAGGTATATAGGTGCCCTCACCATTTTTCAGATGATTGTGTGTGAAAGTTCAGTGATAAAATTCGCATATGCACAAAGTCAAGTCACATGTAAATACCATACTCGGGTAAACATGAGGACTATCACACTAGAAGCTATGTACAGAATTAGTACCACATACATGAAGTGGTGTGCATAATTACAGGCCACGTTTGAAAATGCATCCTGTCTTCTCTACACTTCTATGCTCTCTATTTACTCACCAGGACCTCAAATGCTGGTCTCTGCAGAACACTAAGCATGAATGTCTTTATATTCACCAGTTCAGCTGTCATGAGCTTTGCCTTCCAGCTATCATTCTCAGATGCTCATCAGATACTCTTACTCTAATTTAGTCTACAGAGTGAAGGGTTCAGCTGCTGTGCTCAGGGTGGAGTTTTTAAGCAGCAGCTGTTGGGCAGCGATGATATTGAGTCCACATTTCTAATGGAAAAGACATTCTTGCAGCAAAATTGACATGTCTGCTTTCAGTTTTTCAGAGGTCTTAGTTCTCACATTTTTCTGGTACTAAGGCTGCAATGTCAGAAACATTAACACAAACTTCTTTTGCAAAAAACCAAAGAAAACTATGTTCACAAATGTGCAGAAGGCAATTTCCTCTTGGTTTTATACAGGCATACAGTGTTTGTGTGACAGACTGTGCAGTTCCAGTATGTAATTTATTTTTTTTTAAACAGTGAAAAAATACATATTACTATTATCTAATAAAGGGCACTTTCACCATAACAACAGTCTCAGTGCCACATAATTTTAAGTACTTTCGGAATTTGTAAATTTTTTTTCCCCTCCTTGGTAAAAATTGTAGATTTTTCACTAAAATTCTCTTTAAAGGTCAAGACAATTAAAGCTAACTTACAGGACGCCATAAAGTAAGTGTATAATGTCTGTAACTAAGTTTGTCTCCGAATGACTGTCCTGAACAGTGATCACCTTGCTGATCACAGCAATCTCAAGTTTGCTATAAATGGAAAGGTTAATTAGAAATGAACTGTTTCCAAAACCACTGACAGAACTGGAAGCCTCATAATGAAATGTTCATAAGGAGAAATTAGGAAATTGTTAATGAGTATAATTAACATAGAACATCTCTTATAATATTCACTTTGGTAAACATGAAAGGGAAGAGCATCTGGCTGTATATAGCACCAGGCAGCCAACAGCATCAGTTGGAGTAGCTTCCAGATGCTCCCAAGAAATTCTAAGATTTGAGACATCTCCTAACAGGCTCCTAATCCCCAAACGGAAGATGATAGACAAGTCACAGGAAGCTTTCAATTACTATGCCTGTCTTGCTGGATCCAGAGTAGATCAGTAAATAAAACTCTGCCACTACTAGTAAAAATCAACAGCATTTACACTGACCTATTTTGCCTGAACGTAAAACATTGACAGACTAACAATCAATTCCTGTTTCTGCACACATATTCACTATTCAGCTGCAGAAGTAAATGTTGAGTACGACACCAGGAACTGTGAAATATTTGCCTACGCTTAGAAGAGGTGGCAAGCTTCTGAGTAACTGCTGTTTTGTATAACCCAAATATAATGAAAATTTCCACAAACCACTACCCCGACTACCAGCACTCATGCAGCTTCTGCATTTTCTTAGTTTGTCTTAAGCCTCCAAATCCTTTTTCAAGTGGCATCACCACTAAGTTACAAAGCATTCATCTGCTGTGTCTCAGGTAGAGTTTGCCAAGTAGAATATTTGTATAAAGCTTAATAAAAACATTCCCATCCTGTGATATAACATTTTTTGGAAATACCTTTCCTTCAGCAGCCACAAAAAAAATTTCCCACGTCCATTTTTTCTTTAGCAATTACCTTATTTGAGAAGGTCTAGTTCTGAGATGGTCTTCATGTCACTAGCCCGGTCCACTAGGAGAATGTTAATACAATTAATCAGAAAGCACTTAGGAATCAGAACAGGATGAAAAGCACTGCACGAAAACTTGGGGTGGGCTTTCTTGAGCATCTGTGAACACCTAGTTAACAAAGAATTCTCAGTGACTTAACACTGCCAAGCACTTTTATTCTGGCTTGGTTACAATCACCTTGCGCTAATATAATGCCTGTCCTTGTGCTAAATCAGTTACCAGATTGCATGTGTTTGGGGGATCTGAAAGCAAACAGCTGGGCTGCTGTCACAGACAGACCACACAAAGCACTTAGCCAGTGAGAAAACATCTAAGGGTTTGTATCCATTGGACTATCCAAAGATAGTACTTACATTTCAGTGCCCTTATTAAACTTGGAAAACCGCAGTCTCTTCTCACTTGTTACTTAAATGCTGAACAGGGCTGCTGTTGGGATTACGAGCACTAATCACTGTGGGTTGTTGACAAACAGACGTCTGTCAGAGAAGATCTTCACAGCTAGCACTTCAGTGTCTTTCACGTGTACAGTTTTTGAACTCATCACTTCACTAGCAGAGATGAAACTACCCCATTACCTTTTTAATGATAGAATGATTTGGGTTGGAAGGAACCTTTAAAGGGCATCTAGTCCAACTCCCTTGCAGTGAGCAGAGAGATCTTCAACTAGATGAAGGTGCTCAGAGCCCCGTCCAGCCTGACCTTGAATGTTTCCAGGGATAAGGCATCTACAACCTCTCTGTGCAACCTGTTCCGGTGTTTCACCACCCTCACAGTGAAGAACTTCTTCCTTAAATCTAATCTAAAACTACCTTCTTCCAGTTTAAAAACATTACCCCTTGTCCCATTGCAACAGGCCTTGCTAAAAAGACTGTCCCCATCTTTTTATAGGCCCCCTTTATATACTGAAATGCCACTACAAGGTGTCCCTAGAGTCTTCTCTTCTCCAGGCTGAACAACCACAATTCTCTCAGCCTGTCCTCAAAGGTGAGGTGCTCCATTCCTCTAATCATTTTTGTGGCCCTCCTTTGGACCTGCTTTGACAGGTTCATGTCCCTCTAGGGCTGAGAACTCCAGAGCTGAACACAGTGCTGCAGATGGAGTCTCACCAGAGTGAAGTAGAGGGGGGGGGGAGAATCACTCCCCTTGACCTGCTGGCCACACTTCTTTCGATGTGGCCGGCTTTCTCGGCTGTGAGCACACATTGTTGGCTCATGTCCAGCTTTTCATCCACCAGTACCCCCAAGTCCTTTTCTGAAAAGCTGCTCTCAATCCCTTCATCTCCCAGCCTGTATTCATACTGAGGATTGCCCTGAATCCTGAAGGTGAAGGACCTTGCACTTGGCCTTGTTGAACCTCACGAGGTTCACATGGGCCCACTTCTCAAGCTTGTCCAAGTCTCCCAATGACAAAGAAATTAAAATGAAAATGCCATCAACATGCTGCACTCACAGCCATCAGGCCATTCTCAAACAGCTCTCTCCTTCCACTGTTCAACAATTTTACAGCAACAGAAATAAGTGCTTTCTACAGCTTCAGTAGTATGCCAAGCATTATTAGAAAAGTATAGCCAGAAAATAGCTGCCCTAATTCCAACCCTTACATTTACATTTAAAGCTTCAAAGCGGGTGCCACAGGCTACAGTGCTTAATTTTATCTTCATTAGTTTGCAAAGATAATGTCTTTGGGGTTTGGAGACTAAGCACAGAAACTAACTCTCTTTGAGTAGGGTTTCTTGTTTGGTTTTTTTTTTTTAAAAGGTCAGCCCTAATTCTGAATTATTTTTTTTTTAAATAGAAGTCAGATTGTCATGTGATCACCACTTACTGTTAAGAATCCAGAGTTACTATTCTAGAATTAAGATATGACAAAAAATTGATTGCAGTTCTTTCTTCTGAAATCTTGTAACTTAGGTAAAGCTTTGGCAACCATCTAGAGAATATTATACAGCTGATGAGTAAGTCCAGATCACTTCTAGCTGAAGCATTTCCTCCACTCAGCTTATCCATACCATCATGTGCCTTCACACTCAATTTCATCTATTTGTCTCTACTAAAGACACAATAAAGTATTGTTGCTTGAAAATAAGACAATTTTGAACTAGAGTGATAGTTCCATCCCTCAGTAAGAATAGGGCAAAGGTGTTTGTTGTAAACATTCAAGGTCCCATCTTGAAGTCACCAAAGTTTTATTCTCAATAGTGACTGATGGCTAGTAAATAAACACGAAGCGTGCCTCAACAATAATGGACAGAATTTAGCCAACAGGCCATAATTAAAAAAGCTTAAGATATAAATCATATTTAGTTTTTTTACCTGGGTTCTTAGATGCTTCTTGTTTGGTTCACTATCACAGAGTACTATTCTCAGACACTAAAGATGCAGTGCACAAGCTCTTCATGGGTAAACCCATTTCTCATCATCTCACTTACCAATACCTTCCCCATACTTGCACTTATTGCAGCTCAAAAATGATACTTAAGAATGCATGAGGGGATACAATACCCTTAGGCACCTTCATCTGTCAATTCAACTAGAGAGCCTTCAAAATAAATTTTGATTCAGATAGCCAAGAACGCTGGGAAAACTATGTAAATAAAACTTCTACTCTAAGTGAAAAAACAATCCACAAGGAAAAGAATCTCCATGCAGATTTATTCAATCATGCATGCCTCATGAGTTACTACTACAGCAAATTACCCACAAACAATTTATCCAGTACTGAATACACTCAATTCATCTACCAGTGCTCAATAAATATTTGATCCTAATTAAACATAATGATTTCCCTACTTCTGAGATGCTGCTGCAGATCAACAGGAGATTCTTTTTTTAGCACAATGCTTGATTTAAACACGAAATTCCAAGAACCTTGTGTGAATTCTGCTTAAAGATGGGTGAACATGGAAACAATGTGTTTTTTCTATCAAGAGATTCTAAAAGGGGAAAGTTAGTTATGCAAACCATGTTTCAGAAACTGCATTACATACATTCCTATCACCAAAAGCCTGTAAATGATAACCAAAAGTCACTCTGTGCCTCTTGGCCACTTGAAAGCTAAGTATTCATACATAAAATAATTTCTCAACATATTCTAGACTTGATTACACATTTACAGCTAAATATACCTTGATACTTTAAGATGTTTAGCCAGGTTATTTTTTAATTAAGGAAGAAATGTTAGAGTTTGCATGTTTACTTTAGCATTTGCTTGCAATTCTGATTAATCAGGAAATTAGGGAGGTTTTCTTTTTAAAAAGACTCCTACCATTGCATAAAGAAGCTTTTTGAGTTTTCTTCAGAAACAGCACATTCCATAACATTTCTTTTTAATTAAAAGCTTTGTTACAGCTTTGAGAAAATTCATCTGGAGCAGGAACATTACCATTAAGACCAAAAAGTTCATTCAACTGACCCAGGCACACAGGATTTAGGGTGGCCTGTGCTGCTTGTTGGAGGTGGCAATGGGGAAAGAAGTTCCAAGGCCTGAAGGTCTCTTGTATCAAAAGAAATGTTAACATATTGCTTTGAACACTTTGCAGGGCTGGCTCTGGCTTCCTGAAGTCAAATATATTACAGTAAGTACAGTATTCTGCCACAAATTAAGTTAATTTTGCAGCAGTTCCTTGGTTATTATTTTACACCTCACACACAGTTTCAGAACCTTTCATTTTGAGCAATTACTAACACCTTCCCCACTTAAAAGTATTCACAATTTCTCAAACTGTGGAATTAATTTGGCTGCACACAGCTTATTTCCTAGCTAGCAAAAAAGAGAGTCACCATCCTAACTGGCACTAACTGGTGGCCCCAGCACAGAAGGGATTTGCATGCTTGCCTGGAAAGAGAGTTTCCCCTGAGACAAGCTCCATAGCGGTGTCATGCCAAGGGAGAAGCATCATATGCTTCTATGACTTCTGGTGCTGCCTGAGAGAACTTGTACTTTGGGGACTTGATCCTATTCTCTTTTGATAGGGTGTATTTCATATATTTTCCTCCAGTCGACCAAGGAAGAAAATCAGAGGCAAACATTCCTCCCACAAGCTGAGCCTACAGATGAAAATTAGAATCTAAATCTCTTATGTAAAGTACTACTGGTAAGAATGGCTTCTTACAACTAATTTAAACTAAACATTCTAAATTGTTTCATCAGACACCTGCAGGAGTTCCAATTTATTTTAATGCATGCATCTAGCAATTACAGGAAGAGCATTACATTTCAGCACCATTGCCAGTAACAGCTATTTAGGCAAAGGCAGTTAAAAACTTCAAAATAAGAATCTGAAATGAAGTTAAAATTAAATTCTGTGTCTTATGTACCTGGAGCTAACCTAACTTCTGGTTAGGGCACAACTGGAATGTCTCTTCAAGCTTTGACTAGGTATTTCATATCCAGAGAAAGCTGGAATTCACAGGCAATACCAGGAGATAAAGAAATGAGACTTCATGGGACACAAATAGAAACTTGTGAGTGAAATGACAAGAGACAGCGACACAGACTAAGGGATGAATTCAATGCATTTATTTAAACTTAAATAATTTCCTAGGGAACTCCTATTTATTTGAGCAAGCCCGATATAGGCACTTCCAAGGAGTGATTAAGCCCACTCCAGATCAAGTTTTCCTTCCGATTGAGCTGCTGTTGACTACATATAGAATCCCAGTTCTGGCACATTTGTGAAGAGCCTAACGCACAGTGGCTCTGACCTCAGTCTTGCTTAAATACTGAATTTCAGGTGTGTAATAATAAAGAAATAAAAAATTTAATTACAATTTTCAGTCTCTTTTCAAGAAGGATCTCTGTTCATTCCAATGGTTTGAATTACAGGCTTTAATGCTTTGGAAATTCTGACTGTGCATCTCCCCCTATCATTATAATCTGGTTGTTGAAGAGCTTACATTTCTTTCAAGGGTTAATATAATAGGTTTCAAGTTCCTACCTTACTTAAGTACTGCCAGAAGATTTCCTTTAGGAGAATTTGAAGTCTTGGCCTTAATTCTCCCTGAACACCTGTACTTTTCCAGTACATTCTAAAATATTTCACAGTGACAGCATCAACCTCCTGTTTCACTTTACCCAACAGACTGTTTCTTTTAACTGTAATCCACTGCATTGCTGGCTTTGCTAGTAATCTTCTGACAGGAATGCTGGACATGGGTAAATGCTAAGCTAGCTTGCACTGCACAGAAGAATCCAAATGCATTTGCCTTCTTGTGCACAGAGTATACAGTTAGTTTTTTAATGTGCAGCTCAACTGTAGTAAGGCTACACATCCAAGATGTGGTACAGCTTTCAGAGCTGTGAATTCTGGTATGAAGAAGAGCTCAGAACACAAGTATAACCACTGAAATTCATATGGGAAGGTGTCTTGCTAATAAATAAGTGGTAACAATCTGAAAAAACGTTCTCTAATAAAACTTTCTCTAATAAAAAGGCATTCGTAAGGTAGAAGCTATTATAACATCAACAGAGCTACTGCACTTGACACATGAAATGAAGTACTGAAATAAAAAGTACTGACAGTTAATTATTAGCACTTACAAAACCAAGATGAAGAAGGGAGGCATTTTTAGCCTTTAAGACACAGGATCTAACAAAAAATTAAATATTTCATTTTATAAGACTTTTTAAGAGAACGGCTGAGGCTATAATCTTGGACAATAGTGAAAGTGTAGGTGTTTATACACTGGAACAGGTAAGAAAACAGGTCACAGGGAATATATTCACAAGGCAGGTGTCTAAACTACAGAGCTGCAATTTTATTTTTTTCTTCATTGTTCCACAAAATTGAAAAAGTAAAGCCAATTTTCATTTAAAAAACAAAACCCCAAACAACAAAAAACCCAACCTCCACAACAATTACCAATGGCCTGACTTCACAGTGACCTCTGAGCACATGCCATCTTGCTGGATGTACCCGAGATCCTGATGGGATAGCAATCAGTCCTGTGTAGAACTAAGAATCAGGCAGGAACAATGCTGGAGGAATTCCCCTCACTATCTTTAGTACCATATCGTGGTTTAACAAAATCAACACTGCCAAACTGCTTCTCTTTTGCTGTTTTTCAGATGTTTTACACTATTAATACATTTTCAGTATACATTTTCTGCTATCATTGCTCATGTTGAGCCTTTCCCCACTGCAGAAGATGCCAGATTTCTTACTTACTGCATCCAAAGTTTCTAAAATCACCAGGACTGAAGTCTGCAAGCAGAAAACACTATTGTGATTGATATCAATAAGCAAATTCAGCATTCATACTACAAGTCTAAAAAGATTTGATTTTTAGTATCTGACACTACTTTAAAGACAATTTATGAAGTCAGTATATGAAGTCACTTTCATGTTTAATGGCCATGCTAGAGTATAGTAAAATTTGAGATATATCTGAGTTGTGCAAGAGATGAAAAAAGTCCACATAAGGCACAGATACTTCATATAGTAGGAATATTCTTGATTTTTAAGACTCCGATGTAGAATTATCAAAACAATAATTTGGAACTGTTTGTTCTCCAGTTTTTGCTGCATAGAAAAAACTTCATTTATGGTTTGAAATGTACTGCTAACTTTGGTTTGGGTTTTTTTGTTGCAGTTGTTTGTTTGGTTTGGTTGTTTTTATTGTTTCGTTGTGTTTGTGGTTGGGTATTTTTGGTTTTCTTTTTAGTTTTGTTTTGTTGTTGTTTGTGGGGGTTTTTTAATTTTATTTTTATTTCATTTTTAAAATGAAACTATTCTGTTTTCTAAGGTGGTAGAAGGCATAGTGGTCTTTTTTTTTTAAAGAAAAAAGACTGTTGCATTCATGAGCTATATATCAAGAAACTATACAGCTAAAGATTGTTTTGCATAACTAATATAAGATTTGCTACAAAAGGCAGCTAAAACCTTTTTGTTAAGGAAGGAGCAAAAAATTGATCACATTTTATGACTAAATAGCAGCCTTGTAATTAACCTAGTATATGGGGTAGTATACATTGACAGAGGAATAAATGGGTACTTATCTCTGCTCAGGGGACTGGGAAAGCTGACAATCATCTGCTACCTATTGTGATGAATATCCTGTTGCTTACCACATGTCTGCTAATTTTTAATGTGCAGCGATGCAAAATGACTGTCTAGACCAGGTTTTCTTCCACCATACTAGTTCACACAGAGTTCACCTGAGCAGCTTAAAGAAGGCATGTCATATTAAACACAATCACTTTGATCACTCTTAATTTGCAATTACAGCAGAAAAAACAGGGCACTTCGATGATGTAGGAATATGTGGTTTATTTTGAGGACTTCTCTACTTACTCCAACGTGCTTTTATTGACTTTCTGTAATCCTCTACCTTGTGACTGCTTTTATCTGTGCACTGCTCTTGTGCTGCCTGTGCTGAAATACAGAAAGGAGTTGTGCTGGCAATTTTACTTATGTCTAGGTCAAGCAGTAGAGGTTACCAGCATCCCACATGAAGAGAACAAAGGAATAAATACACCCTTTATAAAATGAACTTATTGTGTATCTCCTTTAATATAGTCCTTTGGCAAAAAATTCTTCTGGCAGAGGAAAAAGAGATGGAGTTAAATAATGGACCTATTTTGGCAGAAGAACTACTGAAGAGGTGTCTACTGTCCCAGCCATTCCAATCCCAGTGATAGAGTTTATCACCTTCTTAACTGGTGTAACAAAACTTTTTATGACATTAGGTTATAGACTGATCTCTGAAATGAGCTGCATTCGAAGTACTGCACAATCAGTTACACTGTGCAAAACCAGCTTTTACTGATAAAGCTTTATCAACGTTAAGAATGATTGCTTTTGAAACATGAGAGAAAAATCTGGAGGAAAGGGGAAGATTCAGATACAGCTTTGGTAGGAGAGAAAACTACAATAAAACCTTGTAACAGGCTTCTTAAAAACAAAACAAAACCAACACTCTGGGAGTAATTGAAAGTCATTAGTGACTTCAGGTGACAGGAATTCCGTAGCTCAAGAAAAGCTAAGATCCTGGCCTCCAAATTACTGTGTTTCTACAGCAAGGGGCATATTCTCTACAAAGTGTCCTGGTCCCCAGGTCATGCAGAAAGGTGCAAATGAAAGGACAAGGCAGGTCCCACCAGTATGGCTGCAGATCACATGCCAGCCAGGAAGCACCTCATCCCACAGCATAGAAAAAAACCTCTCAGATTGTACATGTCCAAGTAGTAAAGATATCCAGACAGTAAAACAGACAAAAAAGCTACTTTGCATAGGTGCAAGGAGGTTTCATATTGCATATTTTACCTTCACATGGTTTCTTGGGCCCAGGCAAATATAGTATTTTCCTGCATGACAGCCATGGTGGTATATACCACGTAACAGTGATTTCTTTGAATCCTCAAGTTATCTGTTCTTTTTGTGGTAAAGGGAGAAAAAGGTTTGTGTGGGCCAAGCAGTAGCATGAAGGGAAGTAACTCAGGCTAACTTTTGGCAAGGATGGCTAGTTTCCCCAAATTTCGTCCATGTCTATGGAAAGACACCAACAAAGTTTTCTTCAGAGGACAACCAGCAGAACCTGTCTGGCCTTTTGACAACACTGTTATTTCACATGTTAAAGCAGCCACCAAGAAAGGCCCAAATAGGCAAGAGCATTTTAAAAATGCTACTGTAATCTGAATTTAATTCATCAGGAAGCAGATTGTTAAACTGTACATCTCTTAATATGAGCACTCCATGATGTATACAAATGGTTAAGACTACTGATCTGAAACTACTAGGGTATTGTACATCTGAGGGTTGTGAACAAAACAGTCATTTCCCCATTTCCTACAAAGGCTACCAAGGACAAGTTACCCAGTTCTAAAGCTGGTTCAACTCAACCTAGGATCCTGCCTTCACCACAGGAAATGTGCATCTCCTTTCCCTGTCACTTTGCTTCCCCTGTGTCAGGTCTACTGACCACTTGATGTGGGGTGTCTTTATTTTACTCATCTACTGGTCCAAATGAGAATTAATCCTTCAACTAAGACCAAGAACTAACACCTGTTTTTGCATATACATTTTAAGTTAGATAAGTGCTATATATGATTGTGAAAATGGAAGGATGGTTGGCCTGCAGTTCATATGGACTTCATACACAAGCCAGTCATTTTCAAAGACTAAGAGATCCGTATCTCTAGCTTAATGTGCTTAATTATACCACTGAAAACAAGCAACTAGTCAGACAAGCTTGTCTAAGACCTTAGCTGTCAACCTAGTATTTCTGCCTAGGTCAAGAAGACTTCATTCCAAAAAGCTGGCAAGCTTTTCTAGGCAAGGCCTAGAACAGACAGCTGAGTAGCCACATAAACTGCTTCACATGGTGATACAGCACTGAATAATTTTGAAAGACAGTTTTCCTTAATATTATGAATGATACTATCTCCTGTTAGAATATTCCAATTATTTTTTTTTCTAATGCAATGCTCTGTAGCTTGTGGCTTCAAACAAACAGTAATAAAGAAAGGTGACAAATTCTGCTCTTAGCTATACAACCTTTTTTGCTGCTCTAGATACTGACTTTAATAGTGTTCCTACCACTCCGTAACAGTAACAGGAGAAGACTGGGAAATGGGCACAAAGATGAATAAAAGTATTTAAATACTTTTTAGTATTTAGTATTTAGACATTAGGAACAGGGACAAACTACATTATTCAGCCATACTCAGAAAAAAAAATAAATCCACCTGACACTTCCAAAGAAGAAGGGTCTGTCCATTTCTTACAAACACTATGCTATGTATGAAAAGGGCAATACAACATCCTTTGTAAAAACCGCTTTCATCATTGGTATTGACTGGGGACACATCACTGCTGCAATAAAGCTACACCCAATCTCTAAAATACAGTAACAAGTAACTTAAGTTACCAAATAAGGTCCAAATTAAAAGGTACCTTAAGAAATTAAGTTGCAGAGTTAGCAGTAGGAATGACTTCAGGTATGCTGCCTGGTAAAAACAGAACAAGTTCCCCACAAGGACTATTTTAATTCCCAGTACTAAGTATTTGTCAATTTGAAAAATAAATATTGACTAATATAGGGTCAGTTTTTCTAAACTGAGTGTCAGGGTACCCACAGCACAATACATAAACATGGCAGAAAATGGGAATACTGTAACTGCAAGAATCAAGCAATTGAAAGCTTTAACTGACAAAGTTTAGTTTGCAACTGCCTCTCTCTTCATCCAAGTATCCCTGAAGCATCTGACAAATTCCTTCAGAGATTAGATATTCTGCCCACCACAAGGTTAAAACCCCCTTTATTTTCAGAAAAGTAAATTCAATCAAGATTAAAGCTGGCCCTCCGTGCTGCAGCTATGGAGGGGGGCCAAGGGGAGGAATAAAGAAATAATAATAATAATAATAATAATAATAATAATAATAATATCACACTGCATCAATACTACAAGAATCTCTGGCATATGCAAAGGCTCACGTTCACACACAAAGGTAAATGTCTATTTGACAATCACTGAAATAACTGCACCATTAAAAAGTTGGAGAGAACGTCCTGCTTGCTTCCCTTCCTTCAGTTAGGCTTTCCCCACACATAACAAACTTCACCCGCTACTCCTGCTGATGGCTCTGTAGGACCTGCTGTTGGCATTGCTGCAAGGTCACCTTTGAGGGTACACTTGCAATTCTGAGGTGCACCAGTGGCTGCCACCACAGCACAACTGGTGAGGGACCTGCTCTTTCTTCACCTGTGCAGAGCAGCTTACAGTGTCCCAGTACTCTCCAAGGGACAGCTCTGGGATGGCACTCTGAAGCTTTCAAGCCAACAGGCAGAACATCACCGTAGTAAAACAGATGACTGTACCAAAGGTCTTAATGAAGCTAATGAAGTTCTCCACCCTGTCAGGCAATAAAATTGCATCCTGGCAATTAATGAGCAGAATATTTGACGGTACCACAAAAGTGTAGTTTAGTATTTTCTAGGGCAGGCTTCCATTACAGAAGCGATTAATTATGTCAAAATTAGAGATGATTTAGCTCAAAAACTCAATGCAGTCTAGGATACAGAAACATCCTCTGCCACACGAGCAGCAAAAGTTTCTTACAGTCTTGATCGACATTCATGCTACTTCAGAACATGATTGGTATCAACCAAGTCTGTCAAATCACACTCCAGTACAGGACACAGTTTTTCTCAAGAGGGGCTCTTAAACAAGATTTAAGTGTTCATAAGGATGCTCTTGTTACAAATAAGAGCATTTCAAGAACCCGAATCCACCTTTATTCTGGTAACAAGTACATGTAATTTTTACCATGTTTAAGCAAAAAGCAGGTTTTGCACTTTGCTTTTTCTTTCACAAACAGAATGAAATACATGCATCAGGTGAACAAAAAGAGCAAAGATACAGCTTTAAAAAAATTATTTACTAATAAGCAGTATCAGCGTCAGCTCTCCTCATTAGCTAGTTCAAGCATTAGAGATAATGCATGTCTAGAAAATCTGACCTACAATGGGTTAAGATTATGTCTGTCCTACCACCTCTCCATGATAATCCAACATCTAATAACTCATTTTTGCCATTAAGTACACCATTGCCAAATGAAAGATTTGGGATACAGGTCCTGCTTCTGCAGCACTCTACCACATTTAAATAAAGCAGCTAGCAGTAACATCTCGAGTAAAACTCTTTATTAGAAGAGTATATTTTTCTTGGTGACAAGAAAACTGTTTTTCATTAGAATCTTAGTAGGCAGGCGCAGCAAATACGAAAGTGAGGAAATTCTTTAAATGATCAAAAGAATGCTAAACACGTTCTCACCAGCAGTTGAACTGCAAAAAGACAATCATTAGCAAGCAAAGATCTATGGTAGGCTTTCTCGGCAGGTAGTGGACTTGTAACCCAGGGACTGAAACTGTTACTGAACGGTGACCGATAATGGTAAAGTTGAGAGAAAATTGTAAGTCAGCACTAAAGTTAGGGCCCTAACTTGACTCTGCACTGGAAAATCTAGAGACCTAGTTTGACCTTCAGCTCAAAAATAGACAAAGATCAAAATATCAACGTTGCAATATGCACCCGCAACATAGATGAGAAAACGCAGCATGCATTTGAGTAACAATATTTTAACAGTGGAAATATTCCTCAAGTTCATTAGTAGTTAGAAAAAAATTATAGACGAGAGATTATTTTTTTTTTTAGTTTTATATTTCACCCTTATTACTGATTTTGTATTTCCTTTATTTGTCTAGCTATCATATCCATGGAATGATAAACACTGTCCAAACAGCTGAGCCTGCACCACATGCCCTCAAATAGTTCTGTCTTGTTATGGCTCCAGCTAGACAAGTTATTTTCAGTAAAGGTCATCAAGATCTGGAGTCCATTAGAAAGCAAGAAAAACAAAAAAAAAACCCTGGTATTTGTCAGTTTCATATCTACTGCAGCTGCCAAGGCACAAGTCTTCTAAAAAAATATTTGATGAGCAGCCTGAAGTGTCAAGATAAGCCCATTCTTATGGAGAAATTGATGTTGTTGTTGTTATAGCCTGCTGTCATTTTCTCTTCCCGTAAATACATATCCATAGCTAAATCTACGCCCTAATTCAGAAATCAGATAAATCTTGCGCAGGTCACTATGGTTGGAAATAAGTCTATTTTGAAAAATTCAAAGACAGCTGGTTCAAAAGGAGGACTTTATATCGTAGATTTTGAGGTATGACACATCAGCTTAATCTTCTGTACTCTGACTGTAACTACACTTCTCCTAATCGTGTGCAAATGCAGTGTGAGGCTTTGCACGATTAGTCCAACACGTGTCCTGTAAACATGCACTTGGACTTTGAAATGTAATTATGCCTCAAGCATTGCCTAGAAAAAAAAGTAAGGGCTGTATTTCTTCCACATGAAATGTCTGGAACGAATAGTAAAACCAAAACTGTCCTAGCTTCACTTGATAAATACACCTTGGGCTGAGCACATAGGAACAAAGTGATAAAGTAGTTTCAATTCCTTGCTTACTCCAGACACAGAAGAGGCCACAGCCAGACTGAAACACCATGAGGTCTCATCTCAGAAGAGACTGTTTTGCAAGCAGAGACGTACCGTGTCAAATGGAACAGATTGCTATGCTATTGTAAACCACCTAGGCCTATATATGCTATTATCTCATCTTTGGCCTGATTGCTTCCCCACAAATAGTTTACAGTCAGAGCATTTTTTAATTAAAATGCAGTAATCTATGGTTTGTCTCTAATTCAGAGTAACGTGATTTGTCAACCCTCGCTTCTATGTGGAATAGAACAATTCTACTATACAGGACATGCAAATGTTATATAGAAAATAATCACATGACTTTTATCACTGTCAGTGTGAGAAGCAATGATATTTATACAATAATAGCATGAAATAGAAGAAGCTGACAACTGAACAAATAAGGTTTGACATAGCACAGTTCATATTAGTAGCCCAGATACATCTGAACGCCCAAGCCAGATACTGTGGTCTAAACTGAACTACCGAATGGTCTTACACTGACCTGTATGCTTGTTTTCTCTATTTGTCCACTTGCCCAAAGCAGGACAGTGATTTGCACGGTTATGTTAGCCATCTCGGTATTGATTATTAGCACTAGTAACTTTCAGTGCCCGGGCTACCATCACTGCTTCATTACACTTGGTACTGTCCAAACAAGAGCATTTACAGCAGTGACATACAGGATGAACTTTCCATTAGTGCTATATTACTACAAATTTCCAGAAATAATTTCTACCAGTTTCTTATAAGGCATATGAAAATTCCTGTATCACTTGAATAACTATGCCAGAATCAATGCACATGCATTGATTTAGAAGTGCATTTAGGAGATATTACCACAATTGCTCATTACACAACTGAATGAAAAGTTAATCTGGGCAATAATTTGTTTTTCCTCACTTGAGGAGGATGAATTCACAAGTGTTAAGTGTTTACAGTGTGTAATTCATGCAACAGAACATGAAAGTTGTTTGCAACAATTGTGAAATCACACAAGGAAAACAACAAAGCACTACACATCAAACATGTCTGCTTAAGATACTGTAGTTACAAAGGGAAATAAAAACAAGTAGGTTTACACACAGAAAAAAAAAAAAATCAATGAATAGATGAGGTGCACGCATCTTTGGATTTTGGACATTTTGTCCGTATCTTATTGATTTAATCAGTATTTGTTCATACTTAAAAGATCAGATTAAATATTGGGTCATGGAATTTGTGACCAGATCGGTAGACAGAATTTGTGACACTGAATCGTCAAGTATTCTACAATATTTCAAGTGCATAGCAGCAGCGGCTTGTGAGACTTCAAGAGGCTCAGACACGTACATCTATCTTTTAAAGCCTGAAGAATAATAACAACCTTTGTCCAGGTTACTCTTGTTTTCCACATAATTGACAGACAAGTTATTATATTCAATGAATAAACATTTTCTAATAAGTAGTTCAGCCATCTGACTCAAAGGTCTTTCAAACTTGAACTACTGTGTTTGCTGGCCTGTAAAGAACTTACTCAAGAGAGCCCCGATTTCCACTGGAAACAGTTCTCCAACTCCAAGTAAACATTTTGGTCACGCATATACTATTGTCAAGACTTCAAAATTTAGAGCTTTATTTTGACACCACCGCTTTACATTCTACCTGGACTCAAGGAATACAACATTCTGAAAATTTAACAAAAGCTCCTTGCCAATGTCACATAATAACAGTATTTTCAAACTGAAATAAATTGACAGGTTTTGTTCAACTTCTGATTAGAAGTCAGCTCAGCTGTTCTGCCCATTCCTTTTTATTGCTATATACCTTTTAATGCATATCTAGACAGATGCAAATGTCTCTCGACCGATTTGGTTTTACCAGCAAATATTTGGCACATCTCACTACAGAAATTTAGGCATTATAAGTCATTTGGATGAGATTTCCAAGATCACAGGAAGACAGATCAACACCACGCTGACCTGCCACCTGTCACTTAAGTGTTTTGCTAGAAAACCACTATGAAGTTAGCTGCTACAAAGCAAGCAACCACAGAATTGTTTCCAAGTCAGTGAATTTGTTTATCCCATTTACATAAAGGGGGGAAATCCAGCTAGGGGTGGGGTGGCCAGTGTAAAACAACCTTTGTCACTAGCAAATACAAACTTCACAAGAGATCAAGTTTTGGCGTTCAAAGTAATTCAGTATGGCCCATTTGGAGTACATACATACACTCTTTAGGAATTCAGACATGTTTCTCTAGTTACATTTTTTGAGCCTTTGTGTTCCAAGTTTGGGGTTTTGTTTTCGTCTTGTTTGGGGTTTGGGTTTGGTTTGCTTTTTTGTTTGTTTGGTTTTTGTCTTTTTTTTTTTTGAAATGGGCAGTTGATGGTTCTTCTCAGAAGCATCACCCTTAAGTCAAAATTAAATTCCAGTTCAAACAGTAAATTAGACTGTACATCTACGCAATGTTAATAAAGCATCTTTCCTTTCATGCAAAGCCATTGCTGTAAAATGCTTTGTGTGAGTGTATTACTGCCAGCTACTCCAAGAGGTATCAGTATGAAGTGGTGATCTAGCCTTAAACATTCAGTTCTTACATTGCAGGTAGGCTTCTAGGAACCTGGCTGCAGATATGGTTGGGACGTATTTTAAGGAAGATTTTTCAAGAGCTTTCAATGTTAGTTTAACTCTGCTTCCAGAAGTCTAATGTCATTTTTAGTAACTGCTCCTGTCACAGGCAAAAGCAGTCTTTAAGTACATCACGATGCGCCCAGACTTTAACCCATAGCATCTAAGTTTTCTGTTTAACACACATATTTCATATCCTCAATTTTAACAAAGTCTTACCTAAGTTTTATTCTTACTTTTAAGCTGTTACTTCGGGCCTGAGCTGCAACATTTCCAAAAAATCAGCCATCAGCTTCCCTTTTCAGCACTGGAAGGTTTTGTGCAAGACCCAGAGAAGAAGTAGAATCAAAAAGATGATTTTACATCATCTGGAGATTCAATGGACATCTGACAGCAAGTTCCAACTGCCTTTGTTTGTCTTTCACTGTAGAAAGATCAACTAGCAAATCCTATGTATTGAAGACTAGGAAAACTATTGAGAATTCCTTCTGCTGATAAGAACTCAACTGTACAGAACGACTAAGTACTACCAAGACTGAGGAACTGGCTCTCTAAATCAACTGTTCCTTTACATGAACAACATAGCTTATTTTTCCATTCTTGCCTCCTCTGCTTCCTTCCCTCCCAGGAAGTAAATACCAGAATAGTACCTTATTAGATATACACTATTTATCTCCACTGTTCTCACTTCTACATGCTTTGACTTTGGAGAAGAAATCCACTGCTTTCCTGAAGATCCAGACACCTGATATTCAGGGTCACACATACAGTTCTGCTGCATTCAGTTGCACCTCACCTCTTAGTCGACTTAGAACTATTGAGAGGAATCACACAAGTGAGTGAATCCTATACAGATGCCTCAAAGAGCACATCCAAAGCTGAGAGGCTTCTTGCACACAGGAACTTGCCACTCACACTTTTAGCTTCAAAAGGATGGAGCTGCTACTACATTTGTCACATGTGGGGTTTTTTTACACAGGTGAGGAAAGAAAAAAAAAAACCAACCAAACTTTCTGTGGAACAACTCATTAGCTGTCTTCAAGTATGGAAGCAGCCAAGGCACTCAAGTTTCCCCTCACAGTAAAGACGACACAGCCTTCTAAACAGCATTAAACATTTAGGGACACAAGCCACTAATGAAACATAGCAATTCTTAAGCCACTGATCTACTAATACAGAGGCAAACGCAGTCTCACATACAAACAATAAGCAGGCAATGGCTTATATGAGCCACCTTGAAAATAAAGATTACTTATAAGATGTATGGTTAAGTGCTTACTTAGAGACAGTGCATAAGCACATTTTTCTCTTTAAAATCCAAGTGTACAGGTGGCTAAACAGGAAAACTGTTTACTATGTATCATGCAATTTTTTCATCCAGTAGCTAATTTTCAAACTTAAACACAAAGTCAAATGAAACTCAAAGTTCAAGACAGAAGTGAAAATTAAAGTACTCCTGTGTGTTTCGTATACAAAAAATATCGGCTTTTGACTATAAACTTTTTTTTGTTTTTAAAGATGGGAAAGCAATCCTTTTTAGGTTGCAGAATCTGAAAAACATTAATCTCAAAAGACAGAGGTTTACTGTTCGTTGGTTTTTTTGTTTGTTTCTAGAAAGATTAGATTAAGCAACTAAAAGCTTGGACATTACAGTTAAAATCAGTAATCCTAACAGAAGATGCTCATTGCTATACTTGATTATTAGTAAAGTGATTAATTTTACCCTCTTCTCCCTAACCACAGGTTAAGGATGATGGGCAGGGGCTACTGTGAGAATCTGGGAATCCTGCCAGTTCCTGGTTCATTTGGAGCTGTCTAAAGGTCAAGCACAGCCTAAGCCCTGGAGCCAATAAAGAGGCATTACCATCTTCCCTTACTGCAGACGGGAGCAAACAAGAATTACATCAAAACTGCACTAGCAAAAAAGCAGCTAGTTACACATATAATCAGATCACAAGCATTTTCCAGAGCTAGTTATTGCCATCTGAGTATAACACATGGCCAGGTAAGTCCAGAGCAGACACAACTCATAGGTGTTCCATAAGAATACATATACTCTCAGCACCTCCCATTTGGTATATCCCAAGTCTGAACCTAACACAAGGAAGAGGCACCTGTGTGATGGACTTGCACTCTGATTAATTTCCTCTATTCTCAGGTCTTGCTCTCCAGTTCTTACAATGCCTTTTTCTTCTCCAGCATTGTCACAGATTAAACCCATGTAGTTTCAACATATTACTATGATCTGCTGACATAATCCTGTCACTCTGGAATTCTGCTCATGGATCGGAATCCCATGCAGAACAGATATCACAAAACCCTGTTTCCATCAATACGTGAATTGAACTTAGACCACACAGTGGAAGCAACAATGATATACTGACTAAAAACCTTATTAATTTAAGATCTTTATCAGCATGAAACTTTTGACAAGAAATCCAAGCTATCATGATCTATTGCTCCTCAAAGTAACAGTTCAGTACTATCACACATTGTTTGGAACTCTTCTACTGGCAAGAAGGAAACATTTTCTGAGACACAGTGATCCAATTCAATCATAAAATGCTTATAGATAAGCTTGTCTCCCACCCCTCTATTTGAGCTCATAGAGACAATAAGGACGGAGCATGTCGATGAAACCTAAATTGTTCTGAGTCAGTCTTTGTTATTCACACATTGAATTACAAACAATAGTGTTAGGCCATTCCAAACTCAATGGGGTCCTTGGGACCACATAATTAAGTAAAATGAAGAATCCAACTACGAAAGTTCCTGGTTTTGTTTTGTTTTTTTCTTTTTCAATGTATTTGACACCACCTTTGGGAAGTGAACAAAGACACACTGTCAAAAGCAGAAACCTGCACAAAATGTTACCATTTGTTCCCTGTGAATGCAGAAGTACGTTTACTCAACGAAAGAAATTCCACTGCTCTCCTGAGACTTCCTCCCTTTAGTTGAGGTTAGTGCCAAGTTCATTCAGCTAAAGTTTGGGTTGTGTTAGCATGCCAGATACAAGTTCCTGTAAGTCAGGTCTGCTACTCAGTTAAAAATTAAGTGCCAAGCAAAAAATTGGTTTTACATACTAACTTCAAAGTTACGCGAGTTAAAACATGACCATTAATAGATCATCCTTGGCCTTTACTTTACACAATTCAATTCAATTTTAATTTAAAATACTTGGTAAATATTTTGTCTATTATGCAGCTTCATTTTGTCTAATTTCTCCCCCAGATATGTCTTCTGGCACGTTAAGGGAATGCAAATTTCTGCATTGCTCAAACAGTAATTACAGCACAGCCTCTGAAATGTCAACACTTAAGTTCCTTCAGAAGCTTCACCTTCCTCTGAAGTGTTGGGTGACAAATTATTTTTATATGAAAACGATCAATGTAGGACAAGTATTCACTAGAGTATGGTCCAAATAACTTAGGAAGTGCAAGGATAGGGTGACTGATCTGTAGGACCAGGGAAGCATCTTTGTGTGACAGCAAGACAGGAATAGGGAAGATCTTAAACTAAGAGGAATACAATTTAATTAAGAGAGGAAAAAGAATAGAAACTGTCTGTCTCATTAGAAACAAAGTATGCCTGGTTCTGAAATTCCCATGATTTCAAGTCAATATCTAGATTACACTATCAATATGCGACTGTAAGGAAAAAGAAGCAGAATTAGACCCACAACTCTCAAATATCAGAAAAAAAAACATTACTGCAAACACTGCAAGTGAACCAGAGTTAAGTTTTAAAAAAACTGTTAAAGAAAATTTGTTTTAATTTTCCCACAAAATTCTGTATTTTTACCAAAAAGATAAACTATATGAAACATATATGTATACCTCAGATTTTCTCTGAAAACAACCTGCAAAGCCCCTTTCTAAAACTGAAATGAATTAGAAAGGCCACAAACAGCTTTTATGTATTAAATGCCCTGATGTATTTTGTCCCTATGAATACAAATGCATAACTACTAATTTGCATTAAATATACAACTACTTTTAAAAATTATGTGGATTTTCAATATATTTTTGAAATAAACTAACATTATGGCTCTAGCAAACCCTGCAAAATGAACTATGCAGAACTGGGTCATGAAACATCTAAGTACACAGTAATTGTGGTAAGCCACAGCATATGTGATCAGATGGACTAGGTATATATAGGCTGCCATTTAATGCTAGGCAATTGCTCAGAAATGACACAGCACTGAGCAAAAGATCTTTGGCTCTTCTAAGATTTTCTTCTTTCTTTTAGTTGTGATAAAGAACAAAAACAGAAGGTAGAGGACAAAACTTTCTTTTGTTTGGGTTGTACTCCATTAACATTTCATAATCAAAGAAAAATTGTTTCAAGAAATACAAACAAAATTGAAAGAAACTCTGTAAGCCACAAATCTCTTTAATAGAACTCTTACAAAATGATATTATCAAATTAAAGACTACTGACAAGCATGTTTACTGTCCTATGAAACAGGCACATCACCAAGAAAAACACAGCACTGCCTCAATAACATGAACTTATTTTATCTACACAAGATGAAACCAGCAAGCAATGAGACATGAATGAATTACCGGGAAAGTTTATTTTTAAACTCTGACTTGACACAGACTATATTTTACAATACAAATCCTGAAGTTAATTCATTAAATTTGGAATATTCAAACAGGTACATAATTTCAAGACAGAACAATCACCAGCTTTGCTTTAAAACATTTAATGTTTTCATGACAGCACCCTCAGAACAAATTACTAGATAAACAATCAAAACCCCACTTATACCAAAGCACCACACAGAATCATAGGTACTATTTTGAAGTTTATAAAAGCAGCACAGTAATGCCTTTGCAGATTAGTCTTTGTACCTCATACAGAGCATGCAGCCGAACTACCAGCAAACAGAAGCTGTTTTTCTCTGAACACTAATTAGAAACTCAAGAATGCAAGTCATAAGGGCAGGAAGAAAGACAAATCCTTAAGAAAAATATGACTTACCAGACAGACGAGTTTAGCTGTTTTTCAAATGCAGAAGAAGTAAAAAAATTTCTGTATATGTAGATCTTGTTTATTTAGCCCTTTATGAATGTTTCTCTCAAGAAATTAATTTAAACTCACATGCAAGAGTCTGCAAAAGAAAAAGAGAAAGAATCTGAGCTCCTGGCTGATGGTTTTGTTCGAAGAACATCTGAGCTATTTTCAGCAGCAATGGGCTTGCCTACAATCAAAATGAAAATGCAATACAGAATAACCAGCCTCTCAACCCAAGCTAAAAAAAAAAAAAATAAAAAAATTTCAGGAAATCCACAGGAAAAAAAAAAACCAACCCCAACTTTGTTCATTGTCCAAATTTTTATTTAAAGAAACAGAAAGAGCAGGGAACAACCACTGTGGATTATGAACAAAAATACTGTTAAGAGGAAATCTGGGGCCTTGAAGACTACTAACCTGTAGCTCAGGAAACGAACCACCATGGATAATTTTTAATGTGAAAAACCAGGGCCACTCTGTGGTATAGTAAAGATCTCCCTGCCCTCTTCTGCCACATGCCCTATCAGCCAGCTTACCCTCCCATAATGTAAAAGTGCTGGAAAATGTGAAGTATCATTAAAAATTAATGACTATAGGAAAATACACAAAAACATCCTGATGAGTACATAAAGCTAATTACTTAGAAATTTCAGGAAACACAGGTAAATTAAGACAGTGGAAAACCACCATTCTTATTTAGCTTTTTGCAGCTTCTTCTGATACAGGAAGAAGCTTCCATGATGTACTTCTACATAACTTAGTAAATTTGACAGAGACATGTTACTTTGCTTTACTAGAAACTCCTTTTCATACATGCCCACACTGTCGGGTGCTGCCACTGAAACACCTGTTACTGTTCAAGGAAAAGTTGTAAGACTTGAAGTTACTCTCTACTCAAAACCTAAAACAGGCTGGTGTGGTGAAATGTCAACGTTTCAATAGTTACTAAATTCCCAACCAACTCTAATTAAGCACGCTCATTTTGAAACATGTTAGAACACCACGGATCACCTTCATTTCTGATTTCTTTGTGAGCATTAACTATTTGAAAGTTATACTGACACATGAAACAGGATGCCAGAAACACAGGATATTTAGTAAACCATTAAAATAGTAAAGCAATGCTCATTCATAAAAATAAACACAAAAAAGCATATTTGTTCCTGAAGACTCATGTAAAAATCACTAGCTATAATACAACAATAATAAGAAAAGCTGCTGAGTGTGAAAATGTAGCATAAATTCTTTCTGGATTAGCTCAGAAGCATCCCTTTCATTTGGCTGCAACTATTTTCAGCATTACTGTAGTTAAAAGCAGCTGCAATGAAAAAGACAACTCCTCAGACTCTAAATACCGACCCATTAAATATTAATTATCACTGCTTCATTCCAAATAGCTAGTTAAGGATGATTATTTTGCTGCAAAACTAGTTGACACAAGTTAAAAAGGTCACTTTATATTTAACTTGAGATCCATGAAAAAAAAAAAACCCAACATATTTAAGGACCCCAGTAGTTTCAGTTTCAGCCAGTGTGTGAACTACAGCCAGCCTGAGAGCTGTGATGGTCAGGTGGAACACGCAGTATAGTTTGTAAATAAATACAACACCTGTACCTGTCTGACCACTACTGTCAGATGCTGTATCACTACTTTGCTGTCCATAATGCTATCCCATGGTGGCTACAAGCTAAATCAACAAATATCTGTATGCTAAATACTTACACTAAGTAAATATGAAAATAAATGTGTTAAAATCATTATTAGCAGTATCAGCTTCCTACTTAAGTTATACTATACACAATGCTTTGCAGTACCGCATGCCTTTTCTGAAGTGTTTTCTCAGAAGGCAGGTTTACCATTAAATGATTTACCATCAGCACTTAATCCATTTTTTCTAAAAGGGTTTCTTCCTATACTCTTTGCAACAGTTTTCATATAAATAACAAATGTACCTATTAGTATTTGTAGCATTTATTACATGTCACAAAAAAAATCCATGACCAGGCACTACAGGATAGAGTTCTGATAAACCAGAAGGAAAAAAAAAAATCTTGATATATGAGTGATATGGAAAATTGTTCAATATGCTGGCAGGAAAAAGAGCTGCATACACGCTTTACTGCACTGATTCGCATAAAGGAAATCTCGACTTTTCTAGACCTAACCTTTCTGACCTTTTCTAGACCTAAACACAGTTCAGTCATTGAAGCGTCACGGGGAATGGATGAAGAAGAAACCTCCTTGTGAGAAGTCTCATTTTGAGATATGTAAGATGAACACTGTACAACTTGAGACTTCTTTTTCTTTGCGTTATTCTATACATATTTCTATTCAGACATTTTAATAGTAATTTTCTAGTAACATGACAATGTATCTACATGAATTGCATGGTACCTGGCCCAGGAAGAAACAAGGAGTACGAATAACATTTTTCTCATTTTTGTTTTTTTCCAAATAACTATGTTTTTTGAATTAGAACTGAACTATGATGGATAACATTACATCCATTTAACATTAGAAAATGCAAGCACAATGCATGCGCTGTGCATTTGCAGAAGAGTTCATCCGTAGAACTGACGATTTCAATCTCTGGAGTGTTTCCTAGATTACGGGAGGGAAAAAACAAACACAACGAACAAAAAACCAAACCAAAACAAAAAAAGCCAACAAAAAAACTACAGAAGGACAAGAGGGAAGCTACCAACCACATGCTTTGTTCTGGACTTCAGATAGTCTTGCAAATCTCTTAGACACATACAATCCTAAAGAATCTTATAAATAAGAATAAATCTTTCTTATCCCCCCCCCCCCCTACCCCCACCACATCCCCCCACCCACCACCGCCGCTCCTCCCCCGCAACATCTCGCCCACGT
>WTSP01027814.1:9647-21083 GCA_025331215.1 Actenoides lindsayi | reverse complement strand
ACGAGTTCTTTGCACATCTCTACAAACACAAAACCAAAAAAAAAATTATAAAAAAGAAAAAATCTTTTTTCTCCCCCCCCCCCCCCCCCCCCCCAATGTCTCAGCTATGCTTTCAGTACCTTCCACTACTGAAAAGCACTGGAGCTATGAGGAAGAGCGGCCACTCTCCTAGAAAGGATAAAATACCTTTTTACATATAGATCTATAAACCATTACTTGTGGTTGTTTCTACATCATCTAAAATAAACAAGAAATGCATTAACACACGTGTCTATCTACTGCCAGGGATGCCTGTCTTTGGACTGATGTATCATATGCCTATAAAGCCAAAGAATGAAAATAGATAGGAAAATAATATTTCAAGTGACCTCAGTTTAATTTCTAAAGCTCAACTACATGTTAGCATTTTATGCTGGGCATCATCAGATGATGTAAACAGCCTTCACCTATGCTCAGGAATGAAAGGGTGACAATGGTGACAAGCTGATCAGAACACATATGAACAGTCTGTTTCTTGAGAATTGATTTGAAGTTCATTTCTTTGATAGAAACAGTCAACACTTGGAACATTTTTGCTCTATTTCATTCATAGATGACACAAGATATTTATATTCACCACAAAACTACCCCCCCCCCCCCCAAAAAAAAAGGTCATTTATAGATGGTCAGTTTATATTTCTTTTCCTACTTAATATTTCCTACTTAATATATTAGGATCAATCATTATGTGTTAGCATAGAAAACCTGTTATCAATTTCCCACCAATGATAGCTTTATTTTTATGTATCAACTCACTTAGAAAAGAACAATAATAATAAAAATAAATTACATCAGTGCCTTTCTTTTACTCCAAAATTTCCAGGGCTTTGTTAGCCACAAAGGCTTCTTAAATCCTCACTAGGGCAAATCAATGCACTAATTAAAAGACAAGATAACTTCCATTAAGTACAATAATCAAGACTTTGAGGAATAACAGGTAGGAAATTTTTAAGTCGGAAAGCACTGCAGACAGCTTTCTGCTGTATTAACAGCTCCTGCCCTCGCCCCCGGTCATTAAAAGCACTTGGCATTCTGGTCAGGTTACTTCTAAATACATCTTGATGCCCTATGTCATCATG
The DNA here is from genome assembly GCA_025331215.1 of Actenoides lindsayi. Classification (NCBI taxonomy): domain Eukaryota; kingdom Metazoa; phylum Chordata; class Aves; order Coraciiformes; family Alcedinidae; genus Actenoides; species Actenoides lindsayi. The sequence continues at coordinate 19,965 of WTSP01027814.1, read as the reverse complement.
GATGCCTCAGCCTCATGTAGTGGCAGTAGCTTAAGAACTGTCACATTAGAATGACAGCAAATATAACAATGACTACAAATACACATGCAGTTTCCTTTAGTTGGATATGTACCAAACAATAATTCAGAATCTAGACGACTGTATAAAAAAAGAACTCCTCCTGAAAAATCTTCCACATAAACAACAAATCCTGAATTTCAGTCTCTACTACAGTTTCATTAGAGCTATGCATTGAAAAAAAGTGGATCATCTATTGAAAAAATAAATTGACACAAGCTTTCAGAGTATGGGATTCAACTTTACAAGAAAGAATATGTAGACAGCCACATTAATGTCATAGTTACATCTGACACCTTTTCCTAACCCTGAAGAAAATAAATGACCTCAATGAACAACCCATGGTGAGTATGTAAAATAATTAAATAATGGATGTTTGTGGTTTTTGTTTTTTTTTGTTTTGGTTGGTTGTTGTTTGGTTGTTTGTCAGTGTTTTTTTGATTTTGGGGGGGTGGGGAAGGTTGGGTTGTGTTCCTCAGAAAGCACTGAAGAGCCAGTCAAGAGATACTAGCCAATTTCTGATCCAGCAGAGTATCCAAGAAGTTTTCTGAATTTGTTACAGAAGTGGTTTACTGATAACTCACACATTTAAAAGACACAGATCAAGACATGAAGTATGAGGAATCACACTCTCACTTCATTAACACTATCTGATAATTGTGCAAAACGGCAGATGTTCGATGAAGAGAATTGCCTCCGCTGTTGTCCTCCAGAGCAGCGGATCCGTGCTCTCTCTTAAAAAGACATCATCTGTCTTTAGCTATATTCAGCTCCCATTTTTACTTTGGAACTTGTTAACTCTGACCCCCTTAATTTTATCTGGTGATAGAAAAAATAGTATCTCTCTCTCTCTGACTGAAACTAGCTAGACCTTTTGTGAAAAACATTGTGTAAGCAAACAGCTCTGTCATTATAGTAAGTTGAGTTTACCATACAACTTAAAATTTGATTTTCGGGAATCTTGATATACCTGAGAACTTTTACAAAGGCTACAAAGTGTCACTGACTGTCTCTATGGTTAGATGCTTCTGAAGATATAAAAGACTTTGAAATAGTCAGCATCTATGAATTTGTGAAATTCTTTATGTTTCTTTGAGATCTAATCTACTAAAACCAAAACAATATAAGACGTTTTTCAAGACAATAGATCTCTGGAAAAATTAAACTGTTTTCTAAATAGAAGCTGTAGAGATGGCTAGTACCAGATTTTCTGCCAGTCACCTTTGGCATAATTGGATTGCATTTCATTGCTGCAGCTTTTGCTCGATATCTAAGGACTCAAACCCAATGTTTTGTCAGTCATTGAAACGGTTATAATTTTTAACCTATTTAATGAGTATTATATAATAATAGAATCCTTCAAAAGTTACAATATCTCTAACTGAGCACCAAATAAATACCTTAAAACATAAGGAGACTCTAAATTCTGAAATGAAATCACATGCATTTAAAAAACCCACTATTAAAAGCACATTATCTAAATCTTTAGATCCCCTTGGTCATCTGTTCTAACCAATTCCAATACTTACACCAATTTCATTTAACCGGCAGCAAACCATATAACTTCTCTGCTGATGATGTGAAAAGCAACTACAGTCACTGAAGCTATCACTGTGAAACTGGACGAAGAGAAATTATACACTTGCCAAGAGCACTATTTTGCTAGTAAACTCAACTCCCTCTGTTCAAGAGTTAAATAAATGTATTGGGAAATAAATATGAAATGCCATTTTCAGGAAACGGAAAACAGAAGCTTATTGTTTATCTTGCTTTTGATACACACTGCTAGTCTATTGTTTCAAGAACTCTGTAAAATGTTATTTGTCTTTCAGACTAATTTTCTGCTAGAATGTGTTCAACGACTCTAAGACTGTAGGGGGTTTTGTTTTGATGGTACTGGGGGCATTAGGGAGCAGGGTCTCCCCAAATGCCCAAAGCTCAGACTTATAAACAAGCTAGGACTCTAAATCTGCAATACGTTATGACTTACCAATACAAATGACTGGGTTTGTCAAACTATCTGCTCAAAAGGATTTTTGAGCCCAAATCAAAAGTAACAAACTTCAAAACACCCATTTTACATACACCCAGATTCCTAAGCATCTATATATCTTTTAGCAGTGAAGTTGCCAGTTACCTAAAATTCTCCTGCTGGATCAAGCAAGTGGCGCCTTGACCTTGATGCAAGTACTCTGGTGACAGCTCTCATGTACAAACTTGTGTTTTATCAACCTTGCATCTGAGGCACAAACATCCATAAGATGTTCTCAGGTTATTTTCACTCTTCATGAAAGACATGGGAGGTGGTGTTATTCCACCACATTTTATTTAAAAAAAACCCGCCAACACTGTACTCATGGTCATTAAAACATCTGTCACAGATACTGAAAACCTGGATTAAATTTCCTGAAGGATTTACAGTCACGTCTCTCACTTTGCCTACACAAAATACTAAGCATCAAGCTGTTGTCTGGTCTTTTGAGGACACTGGCCCATCTTTCATAGAATAATTACAGACTTCCTGTGGCTCACAGAGAAAGAACCTGACTCTCTCTCAAACTTAATAAAGAGAGTTTACCTATTAGATAGGAAAACTTGAGTGACTGCCTCTCCACTCGTTACTTTGAAATATGAACACCCAAACAATTTCCTCTGAAATATTAACACCTTCCAACAGTTGGCCATGGATAGGACTACACCCTCTTCTCAAAGGAGAACTTCCATCAGTAGGCTCTGAGGCCATGCATACTCCTGTGCGCAGCTCCTGCTCACAACCTCAAGTTAGTCGGTCCATGTAAAGCAAAAGAAATTCACAGAAAAAAAAACAAGTTCCAGTTCCCTCTTTTCACTTCACAAAGATTTTTGTTACAAAGCACACAAGGCCTAATGCCATTCTGCTCCTTCTTAAACCACCTGATTATGGCCAGACTGGCTTTACACCTCCGCACTCCGTATTGAGTTTCTATTCCAATTACCGTGACTAAATCCACAAAGGAATTTAGGCTTCTCAATAATTAACACAATGGTGTTGAGCCAGTCTGCTAAGCTGCCAATTTAGTACGGAAAAAAATAAGGGACCTATATGAAAAACAGTCCTTAGCTTTTTTACCAATCAAGGAATTTTAAGACTTTCTGCTACACATAGCAGAGAGGGTAGGGAACTGCACACCTACCGCTGAAGCTTTCAGGCACTGAACATCAGGATGAAGGAAATTATACTTGTCACCTCAACTGAGTACAAAACCTCTCACTAAAAGTCAAACAACAGGTAAAAACAGTGTAGAGAACCACCTTTCTTTAAACGTTCCTCTAGTCAATTTATCCACTTTGCTACAGTAATCCACTTGACTGAAAACACAACTTAAAGGCATAAGCAACTGTGCAAAGCTTTGAAGGCTTCCAGCTATGGGTAGCTAACACCTCAGCATTTTAGAGTACAAGCTAATACTGGCAGAGTCTGATACTAATTTTTTTTTCCCCGAGAGATTGATCTCAAAGGCAAAACCTGGTTTTCAGCATGACCCAACATTTGCATTCGCGTCTTTTACCTCTAATTGCAACATAGGATATTAACATACTAAAAATAGCTAAAGTCAGGCAAAGCTTGTTAAAATTCAATGGTTTCAGAAAATTCTCAGTTTGCTGCTCGCAGTTTCGCACAATCACAAGGGAAATCAGATCTTTAGGATGCAAAGAAGGTAGTTTTTACAAGAGATCAAGTACATACCACCAGTGGACTCGAGCATTTTGCAACTACACTGACCCCAACTTCATGTTGCTGATTGGTAAGAAAAGGTGCTGCCAGTATTCCTGAGCTTACCAAGCCAGGTTCTGCTTCCAGCAAGCACTCAAGAATGCTGTCACCAAAACATGAGAGAAGGGCTACAAGCAACGTAAGAATAGCAGAAAGGAGAGTTACTGCATCCATCAGTGCAAGGTGCTGAAGCAGATCCATCGTAAGACTGGTATCCTAAGCAAGGCCATGGACATCATGAATGCCTTTGTCAATGACCTCACTCAATGTGTCACTGGAAAAGCACATAATCTGAGACATGACAAGGAATGCTTGACCATCAGTTCTTGGAGGATTCTGCTACATGCTAGAGACCGCCCAGAAAGCTGGCGAGCATGCCATGCCCAAGGGCACCAAGGCTATTTGGCATAGCAGCTCCAAGACCTAAATCATGCTTTTGCCCAAGGACTTGTGTTTACTGGACAGCAATGTGCACTCGCAGCCCAGAAAGCCAACTGCATCCTGGGCTACATCAAAAGAAGTGTGGCCAGCAGGTCGAGAAAGGTGATTTTCCCCCCTCTACTCCGCTCTGGTGAGAACCCACCTGCAGTATTGCGTTCACCTTTGTAGTCCTCAGCACAGGAAAGACACAGACCTGTTGGAGTGGCTCCAGAGAAGGGCCACAAAAATGGTTAAATGGAACACCTCCCCTGTAAGGACAGGCTGAGACACCTGGGGTTGTTCAGCCTGGAGAAGGCTCCAGGGATACCCTGTTGCAGCCTTTCAGTACTTAAAGGGGGCTTTATAAGAAAGATGGGGACAGCCTTTTCAGCAGGGCCTGCTGTGACAGAACAGGTAGCAATGGTTTTAAACCAAAAGAAGTTTGATTTAGCTTAGATGCAAGGAAGAAGTTATTCAGTGTGAGAGTAGTGAAACACTGGAACAGGTTGCCCAGAGAGGTTGTTAAATGGCCCATTCCTGGAACCTTTCAAGGTCAGGTTGGACAGAGCTTTGAGCAACCTGACCTAGTTGAAGATGTCCCTGCTCACTTAGGCTAGACACCCTTTAAAGGTCCCTTCCAACCTAAACCATTCTATTATTCAATGATTCTATCTGCACCACATTCTGGTAGAACTGGAGTCAACTTGAACTCTCCTCATGACCACAAGCTTTTATCCCAAAGCACATTTTCTTAGGCCTTTGCACAAGTTGTTTCTGGAAACTGATTCTCAATGATGGGGTAGCAGTGAGGCTGGTTATTCGTGAAAAGGTGTGAAAAGAGATCTGGCTACAAAGTCATGTCAGCTTATAAGAAGTCATGAACCATTCTGACTTTGAGCAATGTCAGGAGCATCAGACTGAATATGAGTCAGTTCTCCTACAATTTCTCATATCATCAAAGAGAAGGGATCTCCTTTATAATAGCAAGATCAACAGTAAGTATATAATTCCTGACAGACATCTGATCAGCCTGTTTCAGAGGGCATCCAGCAAGAAACAAATCCAACTTCTTTAGACATGCCAGCACTTAGTTATCTTTAGCATTATATTTTTTTCCTAGCTCTAACCAATGTGTCCTTTCCTGCAATTTAAGCCTGAAATATAGCAATTCAGGTGATTTAGATATACAGAATCAAGCTCAAATTCCAGACATGCACAACAAGTTACAACAGGACCAGAGCTGCCCAGCTGCCAGCCTACACCTTCTTTACTTTGCATCACACACAGCCAGTTCGAGGGCCTGCAGTGTAAGCATAGGTATTGGTTGGGCTTAGCCAATGAATAACACTAAAAGGAAGTAATATGACTTAAATACAATAGTATGGTACAATGGGACTCAGCTCAAAATCTTATACAGATTTATAAATCACCTTATTCAAGAGTGGAGGTGAATCATTGCTTTCTCTAAAGGTACCAGAGACCCACCCTCTGTAATCATCTCAGTGGGCACAGTAGACCTGTTCCTCACCCTTCCACTCCTAATAAGCTAGAACTGGCCTGTCAAGCTCGTGGCTTCATGCTAGTGGCAGGTACATACTTTATGAAGTTAGGCTTACACAATGAAGACAATATATAAATTATACACAGCACAAGTTATGATTCCTGCAGAGAAGTTCAAAAGCTCTAGGGCTGCAAGAGCCAGAATGAAAAATCCCAGGCAGCATGTGATCACTATCAATGTACACCTTGCAAGAAACATCAAGGCTCTCGAGGATTTACGAAATCGAGCATGACCCCAAAAATAAGCTTTGGCATGTACCAGATTGGTGCCGATTCCTAGAGAGACACAGACAGTAGCTGCCTCATCCCACTCACACTCACTAGATAAATGTATGGACTCAACATGTAAGTTTATCTGCAATTGGTCAGAGCAATAGCATCACTGGATGTTATTACATACCAGCATGCTCATACTGTCTTGAAAGGCCAAAGCTAAAGTGTCTTGTTATATGCATGCATTTGGCTCAGAACGGCAGAAGAAAGTCTCATGTCCTGGAGAACTTGCAACCAATTCTTTGGATTTGAAAATCCTGACACCCCAATCATGGTATTATTGAAACTGATGCTTCCCAGACAATCCAAATACAGACTGTTGTAACTTTGAGGACAGATAAGTTACATAAGTATGTCAAAGAAAGAATATGATATAGCAGCTGGAACCTGCTAAATGATGTTTCTTTTATTGGTGATGGTAAATCATCTGGGCAATATCCTCTTCTGCGATATGATGTATCATGATTAACAGCAAGTCCTTAAAGCAGAAAACTGATCTCTTCCTGTTCAAATATTTCTGAAGACCATAATCTATCCAGAGATTTGACAGTTCCTCCCACTAGTACCTTGGAGGGAAAGGACTTGGCTTCTAGGAAGTTCTTCAGCTTCCAAAGGTGAAGTTATAGCACAATACCAACCCCCCCCAGTGGGTACTCTATACCCAAATGAGCCCTAGCCCACTAGGAGAATGGCTCAGGAAATCAGCGCTCAGTTTTTGTTTTGCCTTCTTGTTAACTGAAGCACTTCACTATGTAGTCATTTATAATTATTGCTTCAGCTAAGTGAAAATGAGACCTCTTTCAGTTTTTATGTGCTATTTATGCCTTGATAGTACCATTAATTGCAGAACAGGCTAGTAGTTTGAAACATTTGTTTAAGCTATATTCATGTTTTTCCTAGATGGGGAAAGACAAGTTGATGTTTGCTGTGTTCAAAGCAACACTGGATGCTACAGCTGTATTGACAGTTAATAGCTGTATGTCGGCTTATTTGCAGGTCAGATCTAGTTTTTCAGTTAACAGAACTAGACCCTTCTTTAAGTGGTAAGTACAGTGATGACAAGACAGAAGTTGTTGTGGGTCACGTTACTTGAAGGATTTTTAGCAATATCCTAATTCTCCCACATGAGTATATTTTCACTGCTGATCAGTGAACACCGTTAATTAATAAAGACTCCAAACCCACAGCCATGTTTTCCACCAGAGGTTTTCTCCCTGCATAGAAAAATTCTGCCACAAGTAAGACAGTCTACAGACACAATTCTAAAATAACACTTCCTTGCCACCTCCATTTTTGGTAGCCAGTGTGACACATGATGAAAGGCTACACACGATTTTTTTGAGATGCAGTGTATACTAACAAAAATCAGGCCTTTTAAGAGATCCCAATTTATATAACAAAGGTGAGTGCCAACAAGGAAGGCGGAGAGAACAACCCTCAAAAGTATTCTCAAAAAGCAACCAACTGGCAGTCGGAACATAACAATATGACTGTATGTATTTTGCATATTGGAAGGAAGCATCACCTGTGTCCTTATCATAAACCTAAATCCACAGCAGCTCCAGTTATACAGAAGAAAGCTTGAGCAGAAATGAAAACATCACAATCACATTCTGGTAAGATCTTAAGATACGTGAGAACTGGAAGTCAAAGGCAATATAATTTGAAGTAGATATTCTATTTTGTATCCCTGACATTTTACACTTATTAGGCAATTTCCTCTCTTTGAAAAATAAACATATGGAAAAGCGGATTTCCTTTCCTAGAAATTGTTTACTTCCTCAGAACTTCAACATCCTCTGTTTTTCAAAGTCATCCAACTAGTAATAATAAAAAGTCAAAAGACCCTTTTTTTACCTCAAGGCTTTTTGATTTTTTATCACCTTGGTCCTGTTCAGAACAGAAATTCTCAATTCCAACCCTTCGACAAAGATCACTACAGCAATAACGCACTAATTTTGCACTTAAGAAAGCTAAAGGATGAAGTTGGTGATTTCTGGTATCATCTGCTTCTAAAATGGCTTGAAAACTTTATATACATGGAAAGACAAAACTGAGAAGCTGAAAGGTAAATTTTCTCTGCTAAATTTACATAGGATAGTTAATCATGCCAGTTTTCTTACCTCCTGAAAGAGTGCATAGAGATAAAAAAGTTGTCAAATTAGTGTTGTACATAAAAACATCAAAAGTATGCCTATTAGACATATCTTAGCAGAAGTCTAACTATTATAAATTAAGTGTCCAAAACACATTAAGGTCCTTGCATTGCCTTCTGCTAACCCACTGAACTGCAATTTAAGCTCATGCACATTTGATTCCTACAGTAATTAAACAAATTGCTCTTAAGGAAAACATTAGAAAAGCATTTAATGTTACTTTTTTAGCCTTTACTTTCTGATCAGCAGGGTGAAAAGGAATGACATAGCATTGACACTTATCTGAAGACTAGAGTTTGAAACCAGAGTACAACAGAGTGGGGGGAAATCACTAATGGTTTTATGTAGTATCTGTACAGCTTTTGGTTATTTATAACAAAATCAGCTTATGACAGGCTGGTGGCATGAACTAGAAACATGAGAGTCGAGATCAAAGTCTAGCTGTCCCTAAGTTGAGTAGTTCAAATCATTTTTATATATACTTTTAAAAATAGAAATAGCATTGAAATATAAAAAAACCCTCTATGCTAACAATTGTTATGTGATCCATACCTAAAGAAAACTTTCAGATTTTTTTATTATAGAATATGGAAACATTGCTGCCTTCATAACGACAATACACTATATCTCTTATTTCCTGATTCATCATAGGTGATACATAGGTGACCCCTTACCTTGGATTATTTAGATGGTGACATTGCAAACTTTCAGATGTGGCTGATACAGACAGCACAGGAAGTTAAGCCTGATGAGACACCAAAACCACACTGACCTCAATTTTTGAGTCTCATTAGTGTTTGTAGGATCCCAGCTTGAAATGAACAACATAATTTAAAAGTAACTTCTGATGTTCATCAAGTTTTAGAAGGCAGAACTAATTATGTATATACCAGGACATCAAAATAAAAATATGATAAAAATTGTGTATATACACACGTAAATCCACGTCTAGTAATAAACATACTGTAAATAAGGAGAGTTGATTCATTCAGAGGGTGCCAATCTTTTCAGCACAGATCTTACTAATGATGATTTAAATACCTATGTGAATTTGCCTTTTTTAAAAAAATCAGTATTTTATGTGACAGAAGTAGACACAAGTGCAACACTATTTTTCATCTTTTATTGATTTCGCCCCCCCTCCCCCAATATTCTCCAAAAGGCATTTACTAGGCATTTTGGGATTAACTAAAAACTAGAATAGTAAACAGCTGGATACTCAGGCCTTTTCAGTGACATTTTAAGAGCACGCAAAATTCGTGCAACTATCTTTGATGAATTTAGGAAGGACTTCTAACATTGTCTTCAAAGGGGAACACAGACCAAAAAGAGCTTCTGAAAACACCGTAGCCTAAAATAATTTCATTTGTAGGCTCCATTTTTGCTAAACTTATCTCTGCCCTCTTCAAACAAGTGTGTAAATAAATTCTAAGTTCCTTGTTCAGAATATGTCTTTGGAAAAAATACTGTATACACCCACATTTGAGGTAAGTCATGGAAGAACAACTACCTTGAAGTCATGACCTTGCTTTTAAGAGTCTTATTCCAGCTAGATACGTACAAGCTCAAATTTGAATCTTAATTTCAGCATGTCCTGGTTTGAGTGAGAACAGAACTAATTCTGTTCAGTAATTTTACTTTTCAGCTCAGCTTTTCTAACTAACTGCACTGTCTGAAGGTAGCAGCCTGTTCTCACAGACAGCGTCTGCTTCTAGCAGTGATAACACCCCATGTTTAGAGTTACTACCAAGGACTGGCGTGCAGACCAAGGCCACTGCTGGATCTTGGGTACCACATTGGGGGGTGCAGAAAAGTGAAAGGCCTCATCTGCAGGGAGGCGGGGACAGGAGAGGTGACCCTAAAGTGACCAACAAGGGATTCCATCCCACATACGGCATATTCAGCATAGAGCTGAGGGATCCGAAGGGTCTCTGGGCTCTTCTCCCCCCTTGGACTGCTTTGCCAGCTTGGCTTGGCTCAGGTCTTCTTTTGGTTCCTTCCTCAGAGCACCCAAGGAGGACTCTGTTCTGCCTTCGATCCCAATCTGTGTGTTCCTGAACCCGGTACCAGAATCCAGCTCCTGAACACAGCTCCCGTC
>WTSP01027813.1:41967-65853 GCA_025331215.1 Actenoides lindsayi | reverse complement strand
TGTGTACTAAATAAAGGAGAACGATTATACTCATATTGAGGTTGCATCGTTACTCCGGGACCCCGCACTCCGACAGAAGGCCAAATCCTTTAATGACTGACTAGACAGAGGAAGAGTTACAGGTCTGTGCTCAGAAATGTGATCAGATTCTGCATCCAAGTCTCACAGAATTGCCAAGTGACAGCTCTGAGATACCTTCCTTGCTGGCAGATATGTGGCTTGGCTCTGACATCCCTGTGCTTGATAACTCTCCCAGTTGTGAACCACATCTAGGGGTGATTAACTCTTCTTGGTGTCCATAGAGATATCTGGAGGTTTCAGCTAACACCAGCACTTCCTTGCCTGTCTCTGGACATCTAACTTTAAGCTAGGACTGTGCTGAGCCTCACAGTGTAGACCCTCTGTTAAATGCCAGACATGTGACAGGAGATCATCCATAATTAGTTATGTCTTATGACATATTATACTCATTTTCTATGCAGTCACCTCTAGTGGTCCAGACTGTAGTCAATGCTGTTCAGAATACCAGTGGCATGTGTAGGTACATTTGTGAACCAGAGCATAAAAACATCTACCGATCCTTGAATTCAGTAGGTAGTCTTTCCACCATTTGTCATTTACCTCTCACATTGTTTCACTGCGAACGATGTCTCTGCATGAAATGTGAGCCATAGCTATAAGCCAGATGTCAGTAAAAAAGTGGATTATCCTTGCTTGAGCATCCTTTATTGTGATTCAATTTTCATACATGATAGGCACTACTATTCAACAAGCAGCACTGTCACTGGTCAACATTTGATTTAAACAAACATTTTGAGACAATAAACTGGAGAGGTACTTGGTCAAACAATTGATTAGTGGGTAGATGAAACTACTAATACAAACATGTTGTAAGCTAGGAGCAACACTGGGATAGCAGAAGTATCTTTGAAGCCAATGATTTTGATTTGCATGAGTACATAAACAAGGATATTTTTGAAAGAAATAGAGATTAAGAGTGCTGAGAGAAAATAAAAACATTTTTTAAACAGAAGGACTGTTTAGAGGAGGGGGCTTGATCATTTTTACTACTTTAATCAAGTGATAAGAAATATAGTACTTGGCTTGTCAGCATTTGATCTCAAAATTCATGTTAAGGATTCAGGAACAAAATCTCGCATGAACCAGTGCAGCTTCTTCTTAAGTGGTGAGTTGCTTTTTCAATTGTCCTAACAGGCAATATGTAACAAAAATGCAAGTCTCTGGAGGTCAATAGATTTTGCTATAGTTATCAGGAGAAAATAAGCTTCATGATGAGTAGAAAAAACAGAATTATTTTAATATCCATAATATTGTTTCAAAATTTTATGAAAGATTCTATACACACATATGTGTACATATGTATGTACACACACATACACACATACAAAGAGACATTAGTAGTATGTTTCAAACAACAACATTTCCTGCATGTATGCATGTATGACTAAAACCAAAATTAAAAAAAAAAAATCCAGTTGTAGAAAAAAAAACAAGAGAGAAAAAAAAAAGGTCTTTCTGTAGAATAAGTAATTTGTAGGATCTTTCAGTTCACAACAAGTATAGTGCATGGTATATGGTACAACTATTGTCAGCCTGAGAAATAGTGTCAGTCTGTGACATCACTCAATACTGTGACAAACTTCCCATTAGCTTGCATGAAAACAGAATTACATCCATCATGTTTTTCACATGGCAAAGTACACCTACAGCAACATAAACTTTCAAAGCCCTAGTCCCTCTCCTTTGGATTATCATTATTTACTCTGCCTTATTGTAGTGAAATCTTTAAACAATATGTTATCCTTCATTTGAAGAGGAAAAAGTTATATGTGTTTCTTTAGAATAAATCTGTTGTCTTGCACAATATGATCAGTAGAGATCCTGAAGGAAAAAATTTCCCTGAAGCCTAGCTCAGCATTAAGTAGAGATTATTTTCAAACATCCAGTAAAGCTATTTTCAGTAACTTTTGTGGACAAACTCTATTCTTAATAAATCCTATTAAAATCTGTGCAATGACAGTTTGTTTTTTATTCCTTATATTGATACTGAAGTCTTTAAAATATAATAGTTACAAATAAATAGTTGCAAATAAAGGTTTATTCTGTGACCTCCTTTGTTGGTTTGGCAAAAAGTACTATTTCAGCAGCCAAACTTCAGTAGAGGTTGTTGTTGTTTGGAAAATACAATATGGTCAATACTGTTAAAAAGTAAGCGTGTGTCTAAATTGAGTACTCAGCATAATTGTAGTATTACAGATTTCCCCAGGAAAGCTGCTCCTGCACCTGGTGCGGTTGGAAGCTGTGGTCAAATACTTGATGAAGTTCTCAGCTGGTTTACATAGATGTAATGACCCTGACTTCAACAGATAGCTGGCATGGAGGAGAATTTACTCTCCTAACTTTTCGAAAGTGACCATTTTATTTATTCTTCAGCTCTGAGCATTTATGTTCCAGCTGGTCTCAAAAATCACAGTTGTAAAGACATGCTGGGGGAAAAAAAAAAATGACAGGAAACTTGGCAGGAAAAGAGACACTGAAAACTTCAACCAGAAGCTATGGCAACCTGAATCACCTGTTGTTTGAAATGTGCAGGATTTTTTGCCACTGATGCCTGGAGGACCAGGGTTTGACCTCAGCAGTGCTGTCTTGCAGTAGGAGATACTGTTCTTCTTTATTTGGCACGTGTGAGAATGCAACTCAGTATCCACACACGTGCTCTTTGGAGCACCCCAATAGAAGAAAGATACGGACAAACTGGAATGAGTCCAGTGGAAGACACCATTGGTCAGGAGGCTGGAACACAAGTTGTATAAGGAGTGTCTAAGAGAGATGGATGTGTTCATCTTCCTAGGGAGAAGGCTCTGGGGTATCCTCAGAAGTGTGTGGTGTTAGGATGAGAAGCAAATGTCAAAATCCGTAATACAGTATATTCAGATTAGATATGAGGAATGTATTTGTTTGTTTGGTTGTTTTTTTTCATGGGGGTTGTCAAAGACTGAAAAAGTGGTTGTTGGTGCTCTCTAGACATTATCAAAACTTGACTGGACAGAGCCCTGCAACCTGATGTAATGTGGCTTTGCCTTCAGCAAAGATGAACTCATGAGATCCCTCCCAACCTGAATTTTTCTGTGTTTCTATGATACTGTTCAGTTTACTTAAATTATTCTCTTTGTTTTCAAAGAGAAATGACAGTTTCAGAAATGGATCCAGCTGTTGATTATATGCTTCAGGGGGCAACGTTAATGGAGGAGCTGCAGCCCTTTTAGCCCCCTGGTAAACTCAGGCCTTCAGTTTTTATTGTATTCTACCTTCAGCTATTGTGTAGCATTGCTGAGCTCATAAAGCAGCTGCTGTGACTGGTGTGAAAAGTAATTGCCGCATATACTTCATATGGCTTGTAAAATGATTTGGAAATTACTGTAGAGAAGTGAGCTGCTACTTTTTTATCACTGTGGAAAACCTCAAGATGGCAGATCACTAGATATGCTACATGTATATACATATATAAATATGTATATGCATATATAAATACACATATGGATCACATCTGTTAAGATAATTCATGCTACCTTAGAGTCTGGTCTTAAAATTTGTCCACAGCCCATTTTTTACCAGAAATAAAGCTAGTCCCACAATGATAACCCAAGTAAGATGGAGCTTCAGATGACATACCTGCAGGTTAAGATGGGCGCAAGGGAAAACTGAACAAGCACTTGAAAGAGAAATATGTAAATATCAAGAAAACACAACTACCTCAAGATATCCATTAAAATGCTAGTGTATGCACATGTATAAAAGGGAAGTGTGTTGTAAGGTTAGCTGAGAAAAGAAACCCTACTGCAGGAAGAATGTATGTTGGTACATAAACAATGTAAAACAGAGCCTCTAGCCTCCTAACTCTGCACATGGGATTGATTTTTTTTCTTCCAAGAACACAGTAAGAGTCCTTCATGCATCCTGCTTGTCTCAGCTTCTACCTCAATTTCTCTACTTTTTAGACAAGAATGTCCATATATTGCACAGGGGGAGCCTAGACATTTATTAATTTAACTTTCAAGACCTTTGAGGATGAAAAAGAGAAAGTATTATTATCAAGGATTATTTAAACTATGTTTTTTGAGGTTGAAATACCGTCTAACAGCGAACTACATGCCAAAGCCTTAGTAAAAATAGTTAACCAGTGGGTTTTCAGTCAGTACAATGTCAAATTAAAATTATCCTTTGCAACAGTAAATTCAGTGCTGATAAATCTGTGTAGATTAAATGTAGGAAGCAGAAAAAATAAACACCTATTTTTTCTCTTCCAGACAGTTTGCCTCTCTGTTAGGGTTTTATTTTCAAAAAAGCAAACCTGAAATCTGTATGTGGAGATGTAAGCAACTGCACAGGGAAAAATATCAGTACTTAGCAGCAGTGAGGTTTGTCCAAGGATTACGACAGTGAATAAAACCAACTTCCCTTTTAAAAGCTGAGTGTACTATTTTGGGAATGTGACCCCTTTTCATGAATAAATGACGTGGTGACATTTACAGATAAAGCAAGATTTAACTGCTATGAAAGGAGATGACAAATGTCAGGATGTCAGTAATGATCTGTGAACATAATGGTCTCTCACCAGAGCACTGAGTAGATATATAATGTAACTGTTGTCTGCTAATGCTGCCATGGAGGAAGAAAAGCAAAGCAATCTGAGGAAGATCAAAAACCTCTCTGGAACCAACCTTAAAGTCTGACTGATAGGCATTGGCACAATTTAGCTAATAAATTATACTGCTAATGACTTAAAGTTTTTACCTTGTGCATATTGCTATCACACACTGTGAAATTCCTGTATAACTTACAACTGTATTGTGTCAGAGGATAAAATGTTGTCCCTCAAAATGGCTTTCTGACAGTTTCTTTATCCATCCTCTACTGCCAGGGCTCAGCTGTTGTGAAGGTCTTGCTGGACTTGAATGGATTTACAGCAACCAGATTTTACAGCTGATTCATGGACCCCA
This sequence comes from Actenoides lindsayi, assembly GCA_025331215.1. NCBI lineage: Eukaryota > Metazoa > Chordata > Aves > Coraciiformes > Alcedinidae > Actenoides > Actenoides lindsayi. The sequence continues at coordinate 60,832 of WTSP01027813.1, read as the reverse complement.
GGTTGCTGCGCAGTAGAGCAGGATTTTCCCTTGGCATGAATTGACTGCAGGAAAGATCATAGAGACCTCCTACTCACCACAGGGCTGCCCTCTTCAGGTGTTCTCAAGTGTTATGTCTCTCAGTTTTTCACACACATGTAGGCCCAGCCTTGTGATGGCTGTCAAACTCACCTTGATGACTTCCTTGGGAAAACTAGAAATACAGCAGGGAAAAATATCTTGGCATTATTCATGCACTTACTTCCTGAAGACGTCTCAGGCAACTGCCTCCCACCCCTGGACCCCAAACCAAATCTCTATTTGTCTCATATATTGACTGCTTTCTCCATCTGACAGTTAGATTAATTCCCGTTTGCTATTTAAAGTCAGGAGAGTGTCTGGAAATCTGAAGGCTTAAAAATCCCAAGACCTAAGCACAGAGTAGCGTGGTAGGCAGGGAGTTTCTTTGCATGAGTTCCCCAGCCTCCTGGAAACTTCACAGCTCTCAACTGTGCAGCAGGCTTTGCTTTCTTCGTGCTTTGCTTCAACAGTTAGTCGACCTTTTCTCTGAATAGGTTAGCCTGCCACAGGGCTTGTGTTACCCAGAAGATCAAGGATGTTTTCAGAGAAATGGTGAAACTGTGATTGAAAGCCAGACATACTCAAGCTCTAGTGGAATCAGCCAGGAAACATTCGGCTGGTAGTTTGTTTCTGAGAAGAAATATCATGGATAAAATACAAACATTAATACAATAAAAACGTCAAGCTCTGGAACATAGTGAAGATGATGCTGAACAGTGAATAGATATATTTCGTAAAAAATATTCTGAGTTAAAACTTCTGTTAATAGCTCACAAATATATCTTTCTTTAATATTACTTGTATAGGTACAGTGATCACAGTATCTCTCAGACAAATCCACAGTACAAAGGAAACACATCCCAATCTTCTGTATCTTTTGATCTGCACTTTACAGAGTCATCTTATGACAATAGAGATGGAGGTGGCATTTCAGATAAGACAGGCAGCATTGTAGCAATCATATATTGACATCCAGGAAGGATTCACCTCGTTTAACGTTATCCATCTAAAAGTTAGATGTCTTCTCTAAGCAAATTCTTTTAAGCTTCCTCTGAATTCAATGGAGAAATGTAGGCAGTGCAGAGGCCAATTGACCCTGTCCTAAGTATTTTAAGACAAATCGTGCATATTTCTTGCAAAATTTCTTCCAAATCTTCAGAACAGAAGCCTACTTTTTAGGTGGCTATGCTCAAGTGAGACATATGGGAGGGGGAGAGAGTAAAGAAGTGCTCTTCTAATTTCCATGGAATCAGATGATCTGAAGGGTCAATTGCTTTAACACAACCCTGTTACTGAGCAGTGTTAAACTATTAAACCTGATTAGAGAATTATAGTGAGGAATCCTTCAACCACCATATCTTGGAGAGATGCAAGAAAGTTAGTACTAAAGAAAAAAATGCACTTTATAAAATAGAAAATGTGTAATTAAAGACTGCACAAAAGAAGAATTAAGCAAAAAAAGGAAAAGAAGAAGAACTGGGGAACCAGAGGCCAGTCATTCTCATCTCTGTGCCCAGCAGATGATGGAGAGAATGCTCCTGGAAACTATGCTAGGGCACATGGAAGATAAGGAAGTCATTGGTGACAACCAGCATAGCTTCACTACGGGCAAATCTTGTATGGCAAATTCAGTGGACTTCTGTGATGGGGATACAGTGTTGGTGGATAAGGAAAGAGAAATGGACATCATCTACCTGGATTTGTGCAAAGCATTTGTCACACACATCTTTGTCTCTAAATTGGAAAGGCATGGATCTGATGAATGGACCACTCAGTGGATAAGGAATTGGCTGTCTAGTCATACTCAGAGTTGCAGTCAGTGGCTCAACGTCCAAGTGTAGACCAGTGACAAGTGGTTATCCTCAGGGGCTGATATTGGGACTGGTGGTGTTTAACATCTTTGTTGGTGACAAGGACAGGGGGGTTGAGTGCACTCTTAACAAGTTTGCTGATGGCAACAAGCTGTGTAGCATGGTCAATATACTGAAGGGAAGGGATACCATCTAGAGGGACCTCAGGCTTGAGAGCTGGGCCCATGCAAACCTCAAGAAGTTCAATAAGGCCATGTGCAAAGTTCTGCACTTCGTTCAGGGCAATACCGAGTACAAATAGAGGCTGGGCAATTCCAAGTACAAACAGAGGCTGGGCAATGAGTGAATTGAGAGAAACCTTGTGGAGAATGACTTTGGGGTGTTGGTAGATGAGAAGCTCAGCATAACTTAGCAATTTGCACTTGCAGCTCAGAAGTCCAACCATATCTTGGTCTGCATTAAAAGAATTGTGATCAGCTATCTGAGGGAGGTGATTCTGACCTGCACTGCACCCAGCTCTGGGGCCCTCAACATAAGAAGGACATGGACTGAGTCCAGAGGAGAGCCATGAAGATGATCAGAGGGCAGGGGCACCTCTCCTATGAAAACAGGCTGAGAGTTAGGATTTGTTTAGCCTGGAGAAGAGAAGGCTCTGGGGGGACCTTACAGCAGCCTTCCAGTACCTAAAGGGTGCACCTGGAGAGGGACTTTTTACAGGGACGTGAAGCAACAGGACAAGGGGTAACGGCTTTAAACTGAAAAAGGGTAAATTTAGATTAGATATAAGGAGAAAGTTCTTCACTGTAAAGGTGGTGAGGCACTGGAACAGGATGCTCAGAGAGGTGGTACATGCCCCACCCCTGGAAACATTCAAGGTCATGTTGGTTGAGGCTCTATGAGGGTGGTGAGACACTGGAACAGGTTGCTCAGAGAGGTTGTGGATTCCCCATCCCTGCAAGCATTCAAAACCAGGCTGGATGTGGCTTTGAGCAACATGGTCTAGTGGAAAGTGTCCCTGTGCATGTCAGGGGGGTTAGAACTAGATGATCTTTAAGGTCCCTTCCAACCCAAACCATTAAATGTTTCAATGTTTTTTTGAAAAACACATGGTATTATGAAAGCATTGAGCTTATTTATCAATGTCTATGTGTACCCCTTTAAAAGATAAATAAAGTGACAGATCTGGTGTTGAATCCTGAGATAGTAATTGTGAAATTTTCCTTCTTTCTTACAGAAGAGACACATTATTTGGAGAAACAGTATAATAATTCTAATAGTAACTGGAGAAAAAGCCAAAATTGGATCCCTGTTTATACGATTCTGGCATTCCTGCTGATCCAGTGTGGATTGTTGGATGTATCTGTGTTGATATGAATGTTCCACTGAGTAAAGGTTTTTAATTAGTACCAGGTTTTGTGATGTGAGATGGTAATTTTAGAGGCCATATATTTGGTGATGTTAGTCCACAAATCCTCCTCTTGAAAATGTCAAAAGACTGTTTCGGGATGGATTAACCAGGATCTGATTACTGCTTTGGTCTAACTTTAACACATCCATCTTGTTTCAAGGATTTCTAATCTCACATGTCTTTAACTTGTTACATCTATATTCTAGTATTAGTGAACCATTTCTGTTTATACTACTTGAGATTTTTCAGTGTAGTTCTTTTTGCTTGATTTATTGTAATATTTAATTAACTCTCACAATTGGGTGGATTTCTAGGTTACTGAAGTGTTATTTAGCTCTGCTGGGGTGAGAAGCCCATTACAAAATATGCTAACAATTCTACTGCTCACTGAAAATCTAGGAAAGCTTTTTATATTTTATTTCCAAAATACTGAGTTTAGTCTCTGCTTTTAATACCCTTTATACTCATGAGCTAGAGAAGGACATTAGTGGTTATCTCACAGCCCTGAAGCTCACTAATAAAGACTGACAAGTGCTGACACAACAACCTTCCTTGAATTATTTTTGGGTAGGGGGTGGAATGGCTTGGCTTAACACTAACATGTAATTTCAGTAAACCACCATTTTCAGAAAACAACATTGTTTCAAATTTCCTTTGCTGACATGAGATGCATTGTTTTCCCCAGACCTCTCTTAAAAAAATCATGCACAGGACTGAAAAGGAAAAATGGTGCTGAAAGGATAATTACAATATGTACTCAGTGTCAGTCAAAATCTTTCATTTTAATTCTTATTCTGAGTTCTGCTCAGGTATAAATATGTATACAAATTCTTATCCTTAATTAACTGTAGAGATTACAGAAAACATTTATAGCTATCCATTTCTTTCCTATCCCTCCCCTTATCTCCCTTGATAAGAGCTGCATGTTGAGTAGGCACACTATAACCCCATAATCTGACGCTACTACTATAGCAGCAATTCTTCTGGATGATACCACACCTTGCCAGTCAAAAATTATTTGAGCTTAAATTGTCAGTTAAAGACACTCTTCAGTTTTATTATCCTGAACTTGCAGGCAGTCTATTGGATGAAGTGAATTACTTTGTTGTTGAAAATGCTTGTAATTTCATGTGAAGGACACAATCAGAATACACAATATTTTTTCCCCTTTGTATTTCCCAATCTGCTCTGATCCTTTGGTGTCCAAGCATATTACAAAATTGCTGACATCTAAACTGATCAATCAAGCCCTTTGCAGTTCTGTAAATGATCAAGCTTAACTGTCTATGCAGGTGTTATTTGACAGTGCTCCGTATGGAAAATAAAATACAAACCTCAAAAGAGGTTCAGCTATGTTTGTATTTCAGAGGGCTTTTTTTGATAGCTTGTGTGTTATATAACAGAGTCTTGGGTCAAGTTAGAAGGCTGCAGATCTTTGCCCTTTCATAAATCCCTGATCCTTCAGTTAGCCAGATGACAATCACCTCCCAAAACAGGGACACCTAGGTATTGTGTTGGTGCTGTGCTGATATTCTATACACTAATGTGCACAGCCTCCCAGAAAAACATGGGATGTATACAGGTGTATTATACAGGAGCTAAGGAAAGCTGGGACAGTCATCTGGTTTATAGAATTAAGAGGGTAGATCTTTTCAGAAATAGATCCATTATCTGCTCCTCAGTTCTCCCTAACTCTACCAAGACTAACTGTATGTTATGCAGGGACGGGTTTGGTTGCCTTTAAAACTGCCATTATTGATCCAATGCAGCTGTACTGTAGAGAACTCTCTCAGATTAGTCTCATTTCAGAAAAAATAAAATACCGTCATTCATGAAGTGTTTTCCTTCTTCATACACCATCCCTGAATTTAAATTATGGCCTTCTCCCATATTTTATGAATTTAGCTAAACTGATGATACAACTTGACCTGAACGCATTAAGCAAATGTACCAAACTGAAGGAGCACAACATGCATGAGTAGTCTGTGATTTATCTAGGGGTGAGTATGTGCCACTGTCCCTTGCCACAGATATAGAGAACTAGGCAGAGAATTGATGGTCTGGTAGACTGCAGGAAGTCATTCGCCAGGGCTGGAGAGAGACAGCAAATCTCCCGACAATTTATGCTCTGATTGGTCATGCCCAAAAGGCGTAACAGCCAACTTGAACAGATCAGCAAAGTTCTCATTAGCCAAATTTGGAGCTAACCTTTCCGCTCACTAACTGCAGAGAGGGCAAAACAGTAATCACAGTGGAAAAGGTGTCCTTAACACTATAAAAGTAACACTATCAGGCAATAAACATTGTTGATCAAACACAAAATTGGATAGAGGAAATGAAAATACGCCAGTGAAACAAATACCTTCTCTTCCTGGACAAAACACAGATGTGAAATGTTGTAGTTACAAGTGAGAATACTTTACATGGTGTAACGAACGTACTACCATTTGGTCCTGGTCAATTAAAGTGGTTTTTGGCATAATGTGATGAAGGTTTCCTCAAAGGACCATAAAGGAAATGAAGTGCCCCAAACCTTTGACAGTTTTATAACTCTCAGACTATGTGGAAAATTCCAGCCAAAAAGAGCTGGCAAGGGAAAGGAAATAATAACAAAAACAATAAAGCAATGTTATATGTCATACAAGTTGCAACTTATTTAAGAGATATTTTTTATATTCTTTTACTTTGCAATCTGATTTTGCACTGCATTTTATACGCTGCTTACTTAAAGACTGCAATGTTAAGACATGGAAATGTACAGCAAATTTTAAGGGTTTTAACCAAATTCATTATATATATCTAGAAAACTAGATTTCTTTTTTTTTTTTTTTTTCCTGAGCAGAAATTAGAACTGCTGCATTTAGAAGCACATCCCATTTCTATCCAATATACACCATTTTCCCTGCAGCTCTTTTTATGTTAGTCAATATCTTTTAATGCTATCTGATGGTTTCCTAGGAGATGCCCTAAATGGCCAAACTCACTAGTTTGATGCTAGTGTTGGATAATATCTATATGCACTAAACATCTGTTTTGTTCACTGAAGTCTGCTCTGCCCTTTTTCCACTGGTCATTATGTTCCCCCTGTGAGTTTCTAATGTCTGCTAATGAGATAAGAAAAATGCTCCATGTACACTTCCATCTTCTCCAACAGTGTGTGATCAGAAGTCTGTGCTCTTTGTTAGAAGGAATTACTTCAAAATCATTGTTAGTATTTCTTTGTACAGCAGTTTGAATGCAAATTTTACACTTAAGGACTAAAGTGCCTTTAAAAATCTGTAAGAAGCAATTAGAAAGAGAAAGATCACCACATTATAGGGTAAAGAGTTCTATTTCTGGAAGGGTGGGCTCAGTGTTGATTCATGTTTTTCAGATGGTACAGTACAGGTTGCATCATTAATAGAAGATTAAGATGCCAAATGGGGAATTTTTACCTTCTGTTTCTGAGTCTTTCACTGTAGGAAATCACTCAGATATGGCTAGAGGTTGATTTTATATAACATGATGAGCAGACAGAGTGTTCCTCAAATTTAACAAAGCCTGCTGTTACTATGGGAAGAAGGGCTGAAAAGTTGGGTAGTATCCATACAAAGCTATAATTTCTAATCCGTCAAAATCACTTCCCTTTAGAAAGCCTGATTTCATTAACATGTTCTTTGTCAGATGTGATTTTCTCTCTTAGCAGCTTTCCTTTTACAGCTGTCACAAAAGCCAATCAGATTATACCAAGGGCAGGAAATAAATAAGTCTTTTTTTCTGTAAATTAATTTGGGCAGGAATACATTGCATATGGCTAGATTTAGTTCCTACTTTATGGGGTGTGAAATTTTAGCAAGGTAACAGATGAGGGCTCTAAGAGCAGATATTCACATACATTTCATTACAAACTATATTTCTTCTGGCACTGTAGTGGTGAGTATAGAAAATATACATACATATAACCAATGCCTCATAAATGACAAACCAAGCTTTCAACTAAACTGAGAACATAGGCAAAACTGATGTGTAACTGTCTTGGACAGAGAGGCTAAATTAAGCTTTTCTCAGATTCTGCCTGTGCTCCAGTCTTCAAGGGTAATTCTAACTCAAACACCGAGAATTCATTTAAGTTAATTTTCTTCATATTTGATCTTCTGCTTGATTCAATTTAGCAGTGTAGGCTCCACTGCCATATTGCTAAAGTCTGAGATTTTTATGCAGCTTGCTGTACTCTACTACCAAGGAGTCTCCAGATTAAAGCTTGCCTCTGTTCATCTCTTGCTTTGGACCTGAGCATGTAAGGTAAGGTGAAGGAGGCAGGAGCTTTATGGAAGATAGTTTATCTGCTTGATTTGGCTCTGCTTGATTCAGCTCTATGTTTATGGCTTCAGAAATTTGTGAGGTAGAAAGTATCAGATGGTTACTCTTTTATGAAAGTATTTCACTCTGGAGAGTAAGACAAAGGACAATCCCTCAAATGAGTTGCCCCATTTGGCTGCTAAGACTGAAATAATAGCATTTTCAGTTTTCAGTATAGAGGAGAAAGATGTGATGAGTGTCATAGAAAGAGGATACTCAGTGTGTCAGCTGGCTGGTCCATCTTTCCCTGGGCTGTTTGCAACAAGGGGCGGCATGAATTGATAGCAAAGCTCACCAGTGGAGCTGTAGCTTTACTCTTCAGTCACTGTTGACCCATCTGGAGAACAGGTGAAGCTGTAATTTTCTGTAATGAGTCTTTCTGTACAGGTGCAGAGAACCATTCTAGAAGTCAAAGCATACACCTATGGTGCTGTATTATTAGTTTGGCTAAGAATTTCCTTTATTTAGGAATCTCTTTAATCAGAAATATTGTTCAGTTTTCACTTCTGTGCAATCTATTACTTGTTAAACATTGGTAGCAAGCACTATGTGGATCAATCACTGTTTGCCTTACAGGTACTAAACAGTTGTATTACCTGAACAGGTACAATATGAGTCCCTGTGTCTTTTCATTGTGCCCTGAAATAAAGGCTGAAGACCCCATAGTCATTATGTCCTTTTTTTTTTCAAAGCTAAGAGAATCTTACAGTTTTTAAAAAATTCTTCAATTTCTTTGACTATCTGTGATAGTTTATCTGTTTTTTTTTCTCTTCTTTTTTTTTTTTTTGCAGGTTGCTTCTGGGCATTTAAAACCAGCAATTCTGTGTCTTTTTTTTTTGTGCCCCAGATCTTCTGCAATGACAATCTCTAACTGACAGTATTTGATCCATTTTATGTTTACCCTTCATCTGTTGCTGGCTCTTTTCCTATATTCTGGTAATGGCTTTGATCACCTCTTGGCCAGAATCTATGGCTCCTCATAATTCCTTTTGGAAAGATTCTTTTGCTTCTTTTAATTACTTTTTTACCATTACCTGGCTAGCATCCATTGCCTGTTGTCTGGTTTTAATTTTTGCCAGTGTGGAAGCTAATAGGACTCTTCTGCACTGGGACATTTAGGAAAGTCAATCCAAATTAAATGTTAAAGTTCACACTTCAGCTGCATTAAATCCCTATGTAGACACCCTTGTTAGAAGTAGAGAGGACCTTAATTTTGTTTAATTTAATACTTAATAGAAATGAATTAAGCCAAGTCAAATTTAACCACTTCAATTTTGAACAAATGTGTCCACACAAGGTTTGTGAGATCTAACAAATCCATTTTAGCTTCATGCTTTTTTATTACTGTTTTTAATTTTCTGAGTTTCTTGTAGACAAGACCTACTTTCTATACAAATAATCTCTTTCTTTCAGTCAAATTTTTTTCTCCTTCCATCCTTTTCTTGATGTTTGACTGTCAGTCTTCTGCTCTGATGGTGGCTTTTATTACTTTCAGAGGAGTAAGGAAGATTTACAGAACATAGTCGTTATTATTTCAATAATTTACAGTTTATCAAGCTATATGTTTGTTCAGGGTCATGTTAAGGTGGATGCTGTAAACACATGCAAACAGAATCAAGTTCATATCACTTAACCTTACTGGGAAAAATGTAGTCAGGTGGAGTGTACCCTCAGCATGTTTGTAGATGATGAAAACTGAGGAGACTGGGTTGTACACCAGATGATTGTGGCATCTTCAGAGAGACTTTGACAGTCTGGAGAAATGGTCAGAGAGGAATCTTAGAAACTCCAACACAGGGTAATGCAAAGCCCTGCATCTTGGGAGGGTTAAACCCACACACCAGTACATGCTGAGGTCTGACTGACTGGAAAGCAGCTTTCTGAGCACAGCCTTGTCCTGGTGGACAGCAAGATGACCGTGATCTAGCAAAGCATCCTCACAGCAAAAGATCAAGAGATCCTTCACCTCTACTTAGCACTGGTGAGGCATCAGATGGAGTACTGTGTTGACTTCTGGGCTTCTCAGTAGAAGAGGGACATCAACATAATGCAGCAAGTCCAGCACAGGGACACAAAGATTATTAGAGAACTGGAATATCTTTTGTATGAGAAGAGTCTGAGAAAGCTGGGAATGTTCAACACGTAGAAGAGAAGACTCAGGTGCATCTTATCAATGTGTGTAAATATACCTTATGGGAGGGATGAAGGAAGAGGGATTCGCACTTTTCTCAGTTAGTGTCCAGTGACATGACAGGAGGCAATGGACAAAAATTAGAACAGATTAAATTACATCTGGACACAAGGTTTTTTTTTACTATTATTATTAATTTTGAGTGTGGTCAATCATAGGAACAGATTACTCAGAGAGCTTGTGGCATCTCTGACTTTGGGAAGTGAAAACCTGACTGGATACAATGTTGCTCTAGCTGATCCTGACTGAGTGAAGTTGGACTAGGCATTCTCAAGAGGTTCTTACTAACCTCAACTATCCTGTGATGTAACACCTAAAATATTATTATCTAAACAGAGAAGGTGTAGATATAACACCACCCAGGGCAGGTTGAGCACCCAACATCACAGTACATCACTTTCAGACTTGTCCCATGTTCTCAGGCTGCTCTCCTACCTTCTGAAATTTCCTATGTTTTAATTCATCCTTTCTGAGGTAACCCAATCCTGTAAGACAGTAGTATAATTCCATAGTTTGGCACTGAAACAGGGCACTAAAAAAGCCAATGTATATAGTGTGTGACATAAATAGTTCATTTTATCCCAGAGAACTGCTTGTTCTTGTATATTATAAAGCTCCAGACACTGGACTCTAACCCCACAGCCTTGTTTCCAGCTGTTCCTGTAGGCTGCTGGTCTGAAGTTAAAGTTAATGACCTAAAGAATCTGATCCTATAGGATTAACAAAGCAAGCTTAATGACTATGCTGACTTCAAAACTAACATAAATCCAGCAGCTCCTAGTGATGATGATGAATCTTCAGTATTTTTAAAATAGTTATTATTTTGGCAGGAGAAGGAGGAGAGACAAGGATGTGAGACTTTCTGTAATGGAAAAAAGATGAACTCATGCTACTCTAACTATCCTTTTGCTGTCCATTAAAATTGTTCCCAGTAAGTCTTTCTCAGGAGCAGAAAAATGAACACGCCTTTTTAAATCCCCTCCTGCCTGATAGGTAGACATTTGCAAGCCAGAAAAAGGATCACCCTTCTTACTTCTCAAAAGTATGGTTTGCCTTTCAGATAATACATACTTTCCCAGCCTTGTCAGGTGAGGCATTGCTTGAAGGCTTTTTAGCACTTACCTTTTTGTATAACAAGTTATCTCAGTAGGAGACTTTGCAGTAGTCTTTAACCCCTTTTGTATTCTCATTCTATCTCAGAGATGTCTCACGCAAGCTAATAAATTTCACGAAGTCTCTCCTTTTTCCACAACATTAATCTCACATCAACTAGTAATGAGCCTTGGTAGGTTCCTTGTGAGAATCTGAGCAACCACATTAATTCCTTTAAACTTTAACAATAATGATCGTATTAGCTGAGAATGATGGTGTGGGAGATCACTCTTTGTAGCAGTCTAGAGATAAATAGGTGCCTTTGAAGGTTTACAAAGGAAGTTCTTGTTGCTTAAGCTTATGTGTATAGATTAGATGCCCAAGAACCTACTTATTCAGCAATCTACTGACAGCCAACCTGCAGCAGTAGGATGTGGTTAAAGAAAAAGGACTAAACCCTAGCAGGAAATACCAATATCCTCACTTCCTCATTTATGTCAATTAAAACACCAAATCAATCAAATAATAAATGGGGAATCAAAGCTGAAAGTGGAGAAAGAGGATCATGGACCAACAAAAAACAACTGAGCATTTGAGAATTTTTTCTTTGCATGGCTCTGACATTACAGGCTGTACTCAATTTACTTCAGCTGAACTCTGCATTTCTGAAGACAGAAAGGATGCCCATCAATTCAACCCACTCATTTCTGTTTCTTTTCAGCATCAACTTTTCAGTGAATTATTTCATTCTGTTATGGCAGCTCTTTTAGGTTGTCATATTATCTCTTTTTTTTTTTTTTTTTTCAGTCTCTTTTCCTAGACCCATTGTTTTATGCCATTTTTATCTTTGCTTTGTTTCCTTGTGATATGCAGTGAAACACATAATGCAATTAGCATAGTTAGCTACACTCATTATGCCCTTTGAGTTTTTATAAAGCCACATTTTATGAACTTAAAAGAAAAAAAAAAGAAGAAAGAAAATCAACACCCAAAACTTGAAGTGTCTTATATTTCACAGTTTCCTCCATTCCCTCTGAATACGTGGAAGCCTGATAGCACTGAAGAAATGATACATAAACAGACTTCACATACGTGCTATGTATTGTTTGTGGTGAATCAATTTTGTCATAAAAGAAAGCAAGTTTTCATTGCAGCTTGAACTAGTTTCAATATCATGAAAGCCTCCATGAGTTTTTCTCTAAAACCACAATCTGAACTGAAATCTTCTTCTAAACCTCCAAAAAGATTACTGTTTGGGGAAGACTATATGCAAAGGGGTTGCAGTTTGGATGAAACCAATTTTTAATCTATATTACAATACTACTTCCAAGTTGCATATATTGCTAGAAGAATATCTAAAACAAAGGCCATTACTATGATTGTGACATGAATAGATAGACCAGTACATTAATTGTTTAACTGTGAAAAAAGAATGGAAATAAATGAGGAAAATAAAGAGAGTAAACCATGTCTAGCAAGTGTAGGTGACATTAACTTAAAGGTCTTCAAAAAGCTCTTAGGTAAAAAAGGCTGGCATTAAACATCTGCTCCAGTGTGATTAGAGAGGTTGGGTGCTCAGCTGCAAGCTCATTGCACTGGCTTGCTGGTTTGGCCTTCAGAAGGTTCTGATCATTTTCCTACTTAAAGATAGGGCATTTGAAGGCTTTTTTAAAAGATTGTCCCAAATCATTGTTCATTTTTGAAAGCTGAGCTTCACTTAGCCTGGTCCTTTTGAATTTTCTTAAAGTAACTTAGATTGCTGAACAAAATTCAGACCCTTTTGCAATAACTGCTGTCCATTTAGCAATTGAAAATTAGAGGATAAAAGGACTAACAAGGGAAAATTGAATACTGTTTACCAAAAACTTCTCTTTTTAAATCACCCCTGTATGGATTCTCTCAGATAAAATTCATGGTAGTTCTAGGGAAGTCTAAGCAATAATGAATATACCTTATGTATAAATCAGTTTTTCCTGCACTAATATTTGAGATTTTAACCTTCTGCATTTTAGAGAATGCATCTCAGAAAAGATAGATGTTCCATGCTAGAAGAAAATTCTGGTTTGTGTCAGCTCTCTGAGGAGAGAAACAATTACTCTTAATAAAGTGGGTTGTTTGCTTATTAAACTTCTGTTTTTCCACAGTATGGCCATCTCAGTTACCTGTCTGTGAACCCCTTCTCCATCAGGAAATACAGTAAAGTCCCTAGGCATGTGTGCCCTGGACATAAAGATAATACAACTGTGATGTGAATTTTTCTGAACATGAGAAAAATAAAGTAAAATTAAAAAAAAAAAAAAAAAAAAGAAGAAAGAAAAAAAGAAAAAAGAAAAAAGAGAAGCTCTGGAGTTTTTACATAAGAAGGACTGTGTATGTAGAGCAGGAAAGCTGTTGGTTTCATTTTCTGTAGTTGTTCATCTCCCTCAGTAGCACAAATTAGTTTTAGCCACTGTGGCTATTACCATTTAGCAACAGAATGTCTGTTTGGTGACACGTTCTACTGTACCTTAATGAAATAAAAATGTTATCCTCTGTCCAAGACAATACAATGTTTATTGCCTTTGTCTGTACTGTTTATGACTTTACACCTCTGAGTCACTGTGTATGTATCCAACCTACTTTGCTTTTGATTTAAATGTGTACATGAATTTGGATTTAGGAGATACCTTTAAATGCTGTATTGGTATGATATCATTTGGAATGGTCCTTACACATTTCTGCACTTGGCTGAAGAAACAGTTGCTAGTTTTGTTTTTAATTAATTGTACAGCATGGATTTGTTGATGTGTCATGGATAGGGGTCAACTAGATAGATTTGCCTTGGGTTAATAGAAGTCTTCTATCTCCACTTTTTGTGGTCCTTAAAATATTCCTTAACAGCCTTAAATTTGCAAATGAGTGCATAAAATCCCCATGATCAGCCTGTCAGCCTTTAACCAAGGCTGACACTACCCTTTGTATTCATCTGCTATGCAACTTCCCTTACTGGTAGGAGGCCTGTGAAATGCTTGGAAACTATTTTCTGAATTAAAGCATTTCAAGTGCTGAAAAATATTTTGTATACATTAAAATAATGTCTTTTGAATTTTTCATAAAACACTATATGCTCTACTCATCCCTGCAGTGGATTTCTTTTACTATTATTACTGTGATGACACATAATTAAGTCAGATTACATTTTTATAGAGAGAGGAGGATAGCTAAGACACAGGTTTAAATTATTCATCAATAAGTTTAAAAAAGAGTGAAAGATAAGAGTTTAAAATGTGCTCTCTGTTGTGTTTTTTTTTCTTTCTAAAACTAGATAATTTTATAATGGTATATTGAACAAATAAGTTTCTCTCTTCCTCCCTATGAGAGAACAAGAGACTTCATTTAACGCCACATGTGTTACTGTGCTTATCTGCTGATTACCATATTACTTTGATTTGTATGGTAGATTGTAAACTCTTGTAGGATTATGGAAAGATTTCTTTCCCCAGGCTGAACTAGTGAGATTTTCAGCATCATGAAGCCAGAGATGAGTAGGAAAGAAGCAGATTGGTTATTATATCTCTATGTATTTTTTACCCACCGGTTCATCTCATTTTTATCACTGCAGAGTCAGCATGAAAACCAACTAAGTTAATACACCTCCACAACGTTGTCACACCACTAAGTTTTAATGTCTCTTCATATCTTCAACATGCTTAGTGAAAATGTGAATTGCTGAAGTGGAGTAGCTATAAAGAAGAGCAAGAGTAGGCACAGATATGCTTTGGTTCAGCTAGTTAAAATACTCTTTTTGATTAGGAATGTATATTATATGATGAAGGAAAGTGCTGGTTTTCTAAATGTCAGTGTTTTGTTATGTACAATACTTTCTGATTTTGGATGGGCTCATCCAAATTTGCAAGACAATTTACTTGGCATATTCATCTAAGTATTTCCTTGTAAGAAACACAAGGAGAAGTGATAATGAAGGAGAAAGTTTAGACCAGAAAAGGGAAAAATAACTGTTCCATAAAGCTAAAAATCACAAATTCAGCTACTGTATCTCTGTGCTGTGTATGTAACTCAGACTAGAAAAAGACAACTAATTTGAATAGGAATTAGATAGAAATTTAAGGTATGCAATGGAGATAATCAAGAGTTTTCTGGTATATTAGAAGGCTGTGGGGAAACACAGGAATGGATAGTCAAGAAGACGACTGTTCACTGCTGATACTGACTGGTGTTCTTTTTCAATTATTCATTTTCCCACCCCATTTTCTAGGAAAAATTATTGGTGACACATATTTAACCTCAGTAGAAATGTGTCCTAACTACATCCAATGGCAGTGGTATACAGAAGGAGGCAGTTTAATGGTCAGGACTAAACAGAAGATGTGGGTTTACTTTGCTTCTCTGATGCTGGGCTCTGAAAGTTAAGGGAAGTGGTTTTATCTCCTGTTTTATGAAATAAAACCAGATACACTGTAAATGGGAAAAATAGACCTGGAATCCTGTATGAAATTCTTGTCAACTGCATCCAAGATTAACAATAATTATGGAGAAAAGCAGAATGGTAGGTGAAAAATGGGAAGTAAAGTGTAGAGACATATTTTCTACTTTCACAATGCAAAGAAGTTGTCAGTACAGACACAGAAGGAATCTTGGTAGAATCTGTACTCTTCATCACACTTGCAAATTATTTGGAAAAGCAGGTGCTTAATGGGGTGACCGAGTTTGCTGATTCTACAGAATTCTTCAAGCTGACAGAAACTAGAACTGAGAACAAAAGGGTAAACAAATCTTGTGATCTGGAATGGTTGGAAATGAAACAGCAGGCAAAATTCAGTTCTGATAAATGAAAAGCAATAGATGCAAGAAAGCACAATCCTAACAATTTTCACTGTCACAGGTTCATAATTGAGGTATAGGTATTTTGGAAAGACATTTAGAGTTATTGTGATTAGCTCTTTGAAAGGCACTCAGTGAAAGCTGAGGATCATAGAAACAACAAAGCATCAAGAACAGAATAGCAGAAATCATTTTTCCTCTGTATAAAGCCAGGATCACCTCATGTCCTGAATTCCGTATGAAGTTCTGTCCCCCATTTTGCCAACAGAAAAACTGTTCAAACAGACAAGGGCAGCAAAGAGTAGATATTAAGAGATTTTTGTGTGAAGAGCAATTAGGCTAGTATTATGGGTCTTTGGGGAGAAAAAAGAGGTCTGAGGAACAAAATTATAGAGTATATAAAATAATAAATAGCACAGAGTAGATGAACTGCCGTGTTTGCTACTGATAATATTTGAAGAACTGGAGGCCAACTGATGAAATTATCATGCTACTAGTTTAAGGTAAATGTAAGGAAACACTATTTTCACAAGCACATTTCAGCTGTGGAACTCACTGTCAGAAGATTTTTGTAGTGTCCAAAGGATAAAGTAGATCTCAAAAGGGTTTGGAAAATTAGCTGGAAGAAAAGACCATCAATGACTATCTTATAAAATATTAAGATTTGCTTTTATTCATATACAGGGGGGAATATTTATTATGCTTCTTCTTTAAACAACCGCAGACAGTGACATCTACACTGCAGGGGATGGTTTACTGGGTCTGATAAACTGAGTTTTACCAACTATGACATCTCCTATGTCATAGATGGTATACTGCAATATTCAAAGAGAATTTTGATGAAAGAAAATTAAATGCTAAAAATGATTCTTTTAATCTACCTCATTTAAAATAAGAAGGAAAGTGATCTATTTGTGAGTCAATCAGAGCATAAGCACTTGGAAAGGAAAAAAAAAATCATAGAGTACAGGACAATGGTGGTGTTTTCCGCGACATATCTTAAGACACAAACTTAGTGTGGGATCACTCATGCAAGATTCATATTCAACGTCTGTGTCTTATCTAGCATTAAATCCATTTAGAAGCATGAAAAAATCCAGTTCTGAGAATATTTTTGCCTTCCACTGTCTATATCTGCAGTTAATTGATGGCAATTAAAATATTTGTGGAGATATATTAGAAGCAGATGAGATCAATGATACCAGTTAGAAACAGATCAGTCTAGTCGCTTATCTTGTAGAGTGGAGTGAACAATACTATTCTTAAAAGAGCTCTCACTCCACCCATCAGTGAGAAACAGAGCAGTAAGTCTGATAGCTGCTTGTTAGATTGTAACAGGTGGGAAGACTGAAAGTAATTTTAAATAGAAGTTTTGTTCTCCCAGTTCACGTAGTGAAAACCATGGACACGTTGGAGCAACAAGAAAGACTTTTTCTTCTCTTAGAATTTGTAAAGGTACCCAAAGGTATCATGCACGAAATACAGGAATATTGCTGGAGCTCTGTACAAATTCTTGCAAAGAAAATTTGGAGAGTTGCTTTAAGATGTGGCTGAGAAAAGTGAGGTCTTGAGTGAGACAGAGTGATTTTGTTTTATCATTTTGACCTCAGACTGAATCTTGAATGAGGTATCAAGTTGCTTTCTCTTACGACTGAGCCTGGAACACATGCATGGAATGAGCTGGCATGACCTGAGGTAGATGTGGAGTGCTGGCTGGCTTCCCAAGGACTGCCACAGATACTACACTGAAATTCAAACTTTATGGACTAATGATTTTCCTGCTTTAGTGCCAGCATGTTTAAAAACTCTGGATATTCTGGCTGCAAGTTAAGATGTATGTGTAAATGTAAGTAATGTCTCAGTCCAAGTGTTCTTTACCTTGCAGAGTTAAAAGAATATGTACATCAAAATTTTAGGTGTTCTGGTGCCATGGTAGTGAAGTAACGTAGAATATGGAACCATGTAAAGTTTAAAATATGTTAGACATATAGAGCTAAGTCAAGCTGAAACATCTACTGAAACATTGCACCTTGAATACTGTGCCCGGTTTTGGGCCTCTCTCTACAGGTAGGACATTGAGATGCTGGAGAGGGTACAGAGGTGGGCTACAAAGATAGTAAAGATTTTGGAGAATATCTCTTATGAAGAAAGGCTGAAGGATCTGGGGCTCTTTAGCCTTGAGAAAAGAAGGCTGAGGGGCGACCTTATTGCCCTCTGCAACTTCCTGAAGAGAAGTTGTAGCGAGGCAGGAGTTGATCAGTTCTCCCTGATGACAAGTGACAGAGCAAGAAAAAATGGCCTGAAGTTGAACCAGGGGAGGTTCAGGCTGCATATTAGGAAGCGTTTCTTTCCAGAAAGGGTTGTCATGCATTGGAATGGCCTGCCCAGAGAGGTGGTGGAGTTACCGTCCCTGGAGGTGTTTAAGAGCCGGTTAGATGTTGTTCTTAGGGACATAGTTTAGTGGTTTTTGATATGGCTAGGAATAAGTTTGGACTTGATGATCCTGAAGGTCTCTTCCAGATGAAACTGTTCCATGGTTCTACAATCTAAATGCAAATTGTGATCTGAACTCTCTCACAGGAGCAAGAGTTTTGGGTCAGGTGTTACTGTTCAAGACTATTTCCAAGCCAGTGACTGTACCTTTTTATAACACAAACCTTGTTGCACTTTGATTTCTTCCTCTGTCCTGGTCTGAATTATGTTACTTTTGTTGATATGAGTTCACAGCCACTAACCAATGACCATAAAAGCCATTCTATACCACATATTGACTTGAAAGATTTAGGTCCCCAGTATAAAAGGATGGCACTTTATCCACTCAGCCAGACCAGACCCTTGATTTTACATTGCTGTTTTCTCTCTGAGTTTCAGAAGACCTTTTAATATTTCAGAACCATGCCAGTGCTTTCATAAACTTTCCAAAGGGTGAACAGTAGTAGCTGTATTCCAGCTGCTGCTGAATCTGCTGTGTTTGTTCAGCCCTGAAATGATCTTTTAAGATGTGAAAATGAAATGTTTTACTGGTACTGAGCCATAACGCAAAACTGACCAGGGATGTTATCCACATAACAAAAAATGCCTATTATGTATTATAACCATTTTTTTAGAGCTTTATGCACAGAGACCTGATTCTGATTTAACCTG
>WTSP01027813.1:5654-24049 GCA_025331215.1 Actenoides lindsayi | reverse complement strand
CCTTCCCTTCCCTTCCCTTCCCTTCCCTTCCCTTCCCTTCCCTTCCCTTCCCTTTATCTGTCTGTCCATCCTTCTATCTTTCCATTCCTTCTGCATTCCTCTGTACATGTTGAGAATAAGGAAACATGGTTGAATGCAAGTGAGAAATAAGTGCAGAGGCAATGTAACAATCTTGATTCTCAGAGAGTTGATGAAACATGCAGCTTGAGTGTTGATAACTGACAATTGCTTATGTTAGTTTACCAGTACTAGTTTCAGAAAAGTCCTTCTCCTTCCAAGAGATGAATCAATGAATCTGAGCATGAAAATCAATGTTTAAATGCAACCAGCCTGATCCTGAAATTGTGGATGTGTTAAGAAATTTGATACTGCACACAATTCCAGCCAAGGATGAGTTATATGCCACATATGACAGCAGAAACACTGGTCTTCTAAAATAAAGTTCTAGTCCTGTGTGTCACTGTGTGTCACTGCATCCATTTAATATTGTGCTTTAAAAATCCCAGGCTGACTGAGGTCAACAGAGCTTTGTGAGACTTGTTATATCAATTTAACAGAATAATGAGCTGTACCATGGAATGCTAAGACTATTATTATATGACTGTTACATGTAATCAGACCTACCTACATAGCAAGTTTGATAAAGTGTACATCAAAGCTCTCCTCAACTAAATAAATGCTTTCCCTCAGGTCAGGTAGCATAAATTGTTCAAATGAACTATGTCCCTGCAGAATATCCAAAGATATCTTACCATGTTTCTTTTAACTTCTCTAACAGAAACACTGCCTAGCTCACTCAGAATTTTTTTCCCAAGCTAATCATAAATGTTATTGTCAACTTTCATCAGAAGAGTATTCAGTCTGTCTTCTAAAATAGGAAAATCCTAATTTACCCACTTATTTATATCACTGATATTTTTGCTATAAATTCGCTGTTGACTGGAATAATTTCATTAGCACTTCTTAAACTCAAGTTATAATCACACAAACAAACGCTACAGATTGGTTTTATAAAGTTATCACAACAGTTTAGCAAAATAGAACACATATTTATGTAAGTGCTTTAATCCATAATCTTGCAGTCCTGAAAACACCATTTCAAACAGGTAATATAATGATTTAGGAAGAGGTAAAGAGGATGTCTACAAGAACAATCATAGACATAACTGAGAAAAATGAGAGGACAGAAAAAGATGGTAGAGTCTATAAGATAAGAATGCTGTTGATAAAGAGAATACGTTGCCCAGCTAAACTGCGGTTATCTTTGCAACAGGATGTTCTGAAGGTCAGACCTATAAATGGGTTCAAAAACGGATCCAGAGATCTAAGGCGAATCTACATAAACATTTTTGTTACTAAAGAGCATACCACCCAAAACACCAAAAGGGTTTATAATCAAAAGCCAAGTTTGAACAAGAACTAGAATAACTAACTTCTGTGAAACTTAAAAGTGGCTTCCAAGTTGATTACACAGAAGACAACTGAAAAGTTCATAGGCATATCTTCACCTATCTGTTGTGGCCTTGAAGAGCAATTCCTTGCTTCAAAACTCATTTTTTAACAGCTTGATTTTCTGGTAGCCTCAAAGTCCAGTCTTTGCCCCAGATAGTGATTTTCAGGGATTTTTTAATTAATGTGTCTGTTTCTGCTTCTTTCAGCAGTTTTCTGGGGACTCTGGCAATCTACAGACTCTTTCCTGAATCTCACCTTTCCTTTGTTTGCCACACCTTGAACTTTTGAAACTCTTGGGCTTCATGGATGGTTTGTTGTTCTCCAAGGGCACAAGGTATAGCCAGACTTCCCCAGATGCTTCTTTTATTAAAATAAAATAATATAACATTTAAAAAAAGGACAGAAAGCATATAAAATATTTGATACCAATGAGTTCATAAGAGCATGTAATTTATCTCTTTTTTTGTCTCATGTTTTTGCATTTATAGCTGATGATATAAAACTCCATGGAAATCAAATGTCTCTGAGAATACTCCAAAATACAATGGGAGCTTCTCTGTTATTTGGTTACGTAAGCATTTGGAAAGAGTTACAAATAATTTTTTTTCCTCCTAACCTTTTTGTCTCCTAGAAAAGTTCACAGGGCAAGCAGTAAACTCACCATCTTGGTCAGTTGTTTTGATCTTTTGGTTGTCTTGATCTGAACATCTTTGGATACCTTCCCTGAAGATGGTTATTTTCTTTTTCAGCACAGTACAATGCAAGAAAATGGGTCACATGCATTTCATGCGTATTTCTAAACTAAAAAGTACTTTAGAAGGTTACTAAAATAGGAAGTGAAGTTTCCAGGCTTTGTCAGTTAGACAGGATTTTAAAAGGCCATGGAAGATTTCCCTTAAAGTGATTGGAGACTTTTGTTTCTGGTTTTGGTTGGGTTTTTTTTTGTTTGTTTTGTTTGTTTGTTTGTTTTGTGTGGTTGTTGTTGTTTGTTTGGGTTTTTTTTTAAACTCTGTTCCCTAAGCAAGCCTGAATCTGTTTGCTTGAATCCAACAACTATTAAGCAAACTTCAAGGCTCAACTCATAAATTCCTATGGGTTTTGCACAGCCCAGCTTTCTAGATCTAATTAATCAGCTCCTCTTCTCATCAAATCAAAGTCTCTGCATAACTAACTGTGAACTGTACAGAGTCTATGAAAGGAATAATCTCCTAAAACTTTGTCTATGACTTTGTTAGATGCTCTTCGTAATTCCTCCTTCATGCAACTCTTTTTTCCCTCTGAACTCTGTTAAAAGTGAAACACTGTCGGAGTGGTCAGATATGCATATGTATGAATGCAACCAAATTAAGCTTCAGACTCACCTAATTGTGTACACACTAGAAATGCCATGCTAAGAAGAATTTAAAGAACCCCAGAGGAATAGTTTACATTGAAGAAGTCAATGATGATAAATCCAGGTAAATCCTATTTTAAGACCAGAGTTAATTCAAAGGGCAAAGGGACTGGGAAAAAAAATGGAAAAAAAAGCCATGAGTAAATTTTCAGTTATTTAGCCTTGTCTTATGAGTGGATTGTATGGATCAGAGAATATCAGAGACTGACATCCAAAAAATATGTGTGCCCATAACGAGTCTGACCAGGACTACAGTTAATTTAAATGCATCTTTCACCTTTTATTCTGGTATTCAGTAATCTGTTTTTCTTCCTATCATACCACATTTTTCCATTTAATCTACGGAGAAGGAATCTATCCTTGATCTTTGAGATGGTACATCTCTGAATAGTGCAGCTGAGCCCTGATTACATTATCTATGAACTTATGTTCCAAATCTTAATATTTTCAGGTGCAGACCTTTAAACTTCTAGCCAGCAATGTTTTGATTTAGATAGAAAAGTAGCAGCTAATTAAAGAATCATTCCCAACCATTTCTCATCTTGAACACTTCAGAAAACTGGTGTTGTGCTGAAGCGATTTTCCCGTTAAAAATGTAATGGAAATGTGCTACTTCATGAAAGATATTTCATTTTTAACCAAAGAAAATTTGGAAAATTGTTTCAGTTCTGGAAAGTTAGGAGAAGAAAAACAAATAGATGTGCAATTCATAGTTTGGGGTACTATTGTGGGAAGTAGAAAATCCTCTTTATCAGGTAAAGCATCAGTGAAAAATTGGCCTAGGTACATTTGACACTGCTTGTCCCAGAAGAAGACACCATTCACTTGTTTTCCCTGACATTGCAATACCTGGGCCTAATCAAATCTTCAAGTTTCAGTTAAAAATGCAAGTTATCCACCCATCATCTGTAGATTAGCAGTGCTAACAGCCACAGAGTTTTCATTAGGTACCTTTTAGTTTTCTACTGAAATGATGTTATCATACTGTTGTACATTTATAAAATCTATAGCTTATATGTATATATTATGAAGAGAATTTAAAAAATTTTATATGTAGATGTCATGGGATTATATCAAAGTATTTAGACACATAGCATATGCTTAAATTTGCTAGCTAATGCTTTTGTCTTAATCCACACAAATTTTATCTTGGTATCCAGCCTGAATCTTTATTGCCACAGTCTCTCCACTAGATTTAAACAAGACCAAATTATTGCCTTTTATTTAGTGACAGATTTCAACCTCGTGGTCTCTTTGGCTCCAGCAATTTTTTTTTCTTTTTCCTCAACAACATCAAATGTTCATATTTCTCTTCCTAACAATATTTTCTAGATCTCTGACCAGTCACCAACACTGGTTTTCTCAGAACTGTTCCAACATGTCCATTTTTCAGAAATTCAGGAAATTGTATGAGGCTTTATTGTTGGTGCTTGCTGTGATGGAGTGTGCTGGAAGGATAACTGTATACTTTTATTCAAACATGAAGTCTGATGCTTCAGTTGAGAGCCAGACATATGGTTTTTAGTGTTATCAATTGATTTCTCTCAAGTCCTGAAAGTAATTGCCCTAAATACACTCATAGCATTCATGCTAAAAATAACCAAATGCCGTATAAAAGATGCTGACGTTTTCCTGACAAGTGTGATTCATGAAGAGCCAGCAGTGTGATGACTGGAAATTTTCCCAGCCAAAGTGATTACAGTGACAACCTCACTATATGGGATGAACTGACTGAACAGCTGGTTTTACATTTACTCTTTATATATGCACAGCTGGCAAGTACCATCATTTGGATAGACAGATGGATGTCTGTTTGTTTGGGGGGAGATAACATATTTATCATGCATCCACTGTCATCTCCTGAGACTAAGCATTGCAATAAATATTAAACATAAAGCTTCAAATTATCAGAGGAAAAAAGAAATGTTAAGCTTCTGTATGTGGTGCAGTCAGGGTTACAGTCTGAAACACTGATTATTGCTGCAGTTCTGCAAAACTTATTAATAGGAATAGACTGAGTTTACCAACAGTAAAGGAAGTGATCTGATGGCATGGACACAAAAAGATAAGGGAAAACTAAGATATGAACTGCTGAAACCTTCAGCCATTCCTGTGGAGTCATGGGGGTGGACACTTGCCTCTGATGACACTGCATGCAGCTCTTGCTGAGCTGTTTCATTGCATTGCAGAGAAGGTTAACTCAGGCACATACGCTGTCCCTGCAGAAAGCTAACATAGAATCACAGAAGGATTTGTCTTGGAAGGAACTTTTACAGATCACCTAGTCCAACCCCCCCTGCAGAGAGCAGGAACCTCTCCAACTAGATCTTGTTGCTCCAAGCCCCATCCAACCTGACCTTACATGCTAGATGTTTTCCCCAGTATGACCTCCAAACCCGCACTGCAGCCAGTTGGACTGAGTGATACACTCTACAAGAGTGACCACAGCTGTCCCAATATAAATCATTCTCATAGTGGAATATTTTATCTCAAAGTGTAAGCTCTCTGAGGAGATGTCTTTGGTAATTGGTGATTGCCATTCCTACACTGCAGGTGTCATCAGTACGCAAGTAATTCATGACCATTTCTATAACTTTAGCAGTAAAATAATACAAAACCTGTCTGTAGACAAATTCACAGTTCTACAGGTCTGTCAGAAATACATCACTTCTGAAAGGAGTTGGTAAAACTATCTCTTTTTACCTGTGTGTTCTCTCAGCAGAGCAAAAATGCCTTCATGATCCATTCTCATTTTATTTAATGCACATGGTGAAAACTTGCGAGGTCATGGGGATTTATGCTAGTAGATTTGGCGGCCTTTTAATATTTACTTAGGCTGTAAAATATAATTTGAATTTTGGAAGTATTTGTCATTGTATCTAAGATGGATAAAGGTATGTTTATTATAGCTGTGTTTGCTATGTGTGATTTACATTGTTATATGTTGACTTTTCATTTCCTCAAATGTCACAGTTGCATTTTTGTCTTCCTAACTTCCTCGAAGTATAGAAAGTTAAATATTTTTTTCACACAGATGGCAATCAAATCTTGTTACAAAGTCTTAGGGTCAGACTGCTATACCTACCAAGCAATGACTTATTTTTTTTAAATACTTCACGATGCTTTCTATTGTCAATGTAGTATAATTCAGCACACCCAAAAGTCTCATTGTGTAGTCCATACTCAAGATCTATGTTTATACTACAGTAAACCAGCAGCCTGGGGAGTGGCCATAAGCAGAATCTCTTCTTATTTCTTCTTTTTTAATCCTCTTCCATCCCCACCCAAACTCCTTATTTTCAGTGTGCATCCTTCTCTTGAGCATCTCTTTTGCATAAATTACAGATTGTGCCTGCAAGTTTTGAATAATAACCTCAAAGAAGATTTCATGGTGCTCTTAAAATATGGTTTAAACACGGCCAAGGAGTTTTCCCCAGACCATCCAGTGTTCTTTTTTTTTTAAGCTTTCTTCAATCTAGTTGTATAAAAGGTCCATTCAAGCTGGAGGCATTAATTTTTAGATCACAGAAACACATAATTCTAGCATGGTAGGGGTTGGAAAGGACCTCTGGAGCTCATCTAGTCCAACCCCCCTGTCAAAGCAGAATCACTAATGGCAGGTTTCTCAGAGTCATGTTCAGGCATGTTTTGAAACTCTTCAGAGAAGACGACTCCACAACCTCTCCCAGCAGCCTGTTCCAGGACTCCGATCTTAAGCAATATTTATGGAGGGTTTTCTTCTTGATTGCTTGTGTGTTTAACATACATTAATATACCATGTAAGGTGCTTTCATTGATTTAGACACTATTCTGTTTGAATAAATCGCATTAATAAATTATCTAAATCACTAATTTCTAAGTCCTTACTACTATTAAACATTCTTACCATCTTTTCATTAGCTATAAGTTTTATCAGCAACAGTTTTTTTAATTGACTTTCAAATCACAGATGAAAGTATTGAATGGTTTCAGCCCTTCATAAAAATGGATCCAATCAAACTTATGCCTGGTTTATTATGCAGGGAGTCACAGCCCAGGCACGTAGTCTTTGACAAGGAGTGTCAAATACTAGGCAGAGCAAATACACCATTCACTACATCTCTCTGCCTCCTCATCCACAGACTGTGAAACTCCTTTGGATGATGCCTGGACAACTTTATGTACAGTACTATATGTTATTTCTGTGTCTCTAAATCTTTGGTGAAGAGAGTTTCTCTTATTAATCTTGCTCCTACTCTTTGGACTTTTTAAGCCACTGATCAAACAGTAACAGTTAGCAATTAAGCAAATAGCCATATAGCAAAGAAGAGCTACTTGCAGGAAATTTGTCCTCCCATTTGCTGTCATTTAGACTGTACATAGATTAGATTTCATAGTTCACCACTTAATTAAAAATGTGTATTTGCTAAATTACCAAAGACCTAAGTTTCAGCAAAATCTCTGACTTTTCACTGTTTCTGATAAGGAGATCTTTTTACAAATTTTGATGCCTCTAAGAAGTTAAAATTTTGGCTGGTATTCAGCCAAAATTAGTCAAAAACTCATAAAAACCAAATGGCACATGAAAAGAACCCAAATATTTATGGTGCAATGGGCTAAGTGTTTTGAGGAGAATGAACTGCTCTTACATACCTAGTCTTTTGCACATGTGTCCTATCTTCCAACAAGCAGCCAAAATATCTAGGATCTAAGGAGCATCTTGTCGTAACATTAACATTAATAAGATGTGTTGTTTACAGAAAGAAAAAATTTAGAAGAAGAAATATTTACTTGCAATTTTGCTGCCTTGCAGTCTCTGGTGTGGACAGAGGTAACATTTGAGAAACATCTATCCTGAAAAAAATAGAACAACGAAGGCATCTAATGGCAAGGTTGAGAAATCAAATGACAGATGCTTGAGAAGTCAAACAGCAAGGGAGTTTGAGAGTTCAGACAGCAGATGCACAGCAAGGCAAAAGGGTTTATCTGAGAGAACACCTGCCATTTTTCATGCACCTGTTTAGTTTTTGAAGTATAATATTTCTTCATGTGAGGGGTTGCAAGGAGACAAAAAACAAGCCACAGACCCAAGGGAATGAGGTCTTAGTTTTTTTTTTATTCAGGACTATAAGCATAGTTGCCCTCATGAAATCCTTTGTGTAATCAAATGAAGCAGCTGTTTGCACTGCTGGATCTATACAGACTGGGAAAAAAGGGGTAAACACTTCTAATGAAAATATCAGTCTTGCCTCTCTACACTTGCTGCAATGATTCTGTTATTTAGCCACTTAAGGTGGCAATTGGTGCAGAAAATATCTAGAGCAAACAAGGCTTTAATTAATAATCAGTTATTTTCTGCAATAAGTAATTGTGAGGAAGGTCAGTTTACTTCTTGGACTTGAATATATCTTTGTGGCCTGATAAAGAAAGTGGTTTATTCAACTGCTTTATTAAAATTACCTGTATAGCTGTATGTCATATTTTAGGATAATGCTATATTTCTCGTAGCTTTGATAAAAAGAAGGAATGGTAATGTAAAGTGGTACTAAACATTAGGATGTGTTGGCTTATTGGAAAATTTAGTGACTGAAAATTTTAATTACTTTTCACACTAAATATAAATTATCCCTAAAGGGAAGTTGGCATTGCTACGAATGCTTGCTTCACAAGCCCCCCGAAAAAGAAGATTGTATCTAGCATATTACAGGAAATTCTTCTATTCCTCAAAGCTCAGAGCTTTGAGGCATAATATTATAATGTAGAAAATACGTGTCTGTATAAACTCTAAAGGACACATACAAATGTCTGGAAGTTCATAGTATAAAGTAGAAAAGTTTATTTCATACTTGGAATTCTTTTCTGTACTACCTATATTAACAATAATAAAAAATATGGCTCTCTGTGATTACTACATTTTGTTATATGAAGTTTAATCTGTATAGCACATAATTGAATGGATACATTAGATATTGAGAAATCTTGGTGGTTGATTGTTCCAAATTTTACTGAAGTATAGAGCTGCAATCATTTTTTGTTTACCTGCAGCACTAGCTGCTAGTTTTTCTCTTTCTGGGCCTGATCCTCTACTAAGTGAGGTTAATGAAAATAATTCTGTTTCACTCAAGGGAGTAGTGAATGGGACTATACATCTCCTGTTTGTATGTTTCTCTTGGTTTAGTTTGCCTCTAGGAGGTAAAAAGTTGTATGACCTTCTTACATTGTTTTGTATGTCTTCAGGTTCTTTTGGATTGTTTCTACTTGTGTACTTGATGAATGAACTCTCTGAAAAATGTAAACAAATAGCCTTCTAACCATAAAGACATATGAAAAAAATGCATGAAAATGTATTAATCTAGACTCAGACTTATGCTGAAAAGTATTTTCTTTACATATCATCTAATTTTGTCAAAGTTTTATACGTATATTATTTCCATTGCATTTAAAGCTATGTATATATATAGCATTATTTTCTTTTTTTCCCAGTGGTACCTATTTCTATTCCAACTTTCACTTCAGTTTTGATAATATTTTGTGTTATATAGTAAGTGTTACAGCAAAAGAGAGCAGTTCAAGATCTCAGATCAGTGTTATTTTAGGTATATAAAAGTATCAAGCAAATTTTTTTTTATCACAGTTATGGAATTTACCACAAAAACATAGCAACAGATTGTATCCCTTCTGTTCTTGAGTGGGTTGAAATTCCTAGCAAGTGACTTCTCCACCCTTCTTTGTCAAAGATAAATAATGTGGAATGCAGAGTTCTTCCCCCATCAAGACTCTGTCCACTAAATAACCTTCATGACAGCTACTCACAGTAGCTGTCTAAACTTTCTTATCCCCTTTTTAAACATGCAGTAACAAAGTTTAAATAACTTTCACATGATAAGACAGATTTAAATGCAGATGAGTCTCTTTCTTGCTCCCACTCTCACATATTTTGTTCTTCTGCAAAGAACTGTGATTTTCAACTCCTCTTCCATGATATCTAATTATTCTGGAAGTTCGTATGTAATTTTTTCTTTATTTTTTTTTTCATGGCACATATTTGATGCATCCTAAAACATACACCTTTCTGAAATATTCTGTAATATTAATAGAAGTGGTAGAATCTTTCAAGAAACTTTTGGTGATGTCAAGTTGTAAGACTACAGGTCACAGAATTTGATTTGTGGAACTCAGAAGTCTCAAATGCTGAAAGGAGACTGGCTTAGATAGAAGGAGTGCATAGTTTTCTCTCACAGGTATTCCCAAGTAATAACTTTATTCTTATATCTGATTGCCATTCTAATACTGGTTTTGTGGAGGTAAATTACATGCGCTATAAAAAGCTAACAATAAATCAGGATTCATCAGCCTGACAGCTGCATGTACAAATAATACTATTACCCATGTGCATTGTGTGAAACAGGTTAAACCATAAAAGTTTTAAAAATGTATCTATCAGGGAGGAGTTGACTGGAAGGGCAAATCAGTGTTTTCCTATGATGCATATGTTAAGCAATGGGGGAAAGGGAGAGAAAACAATGCAGCACTCTAATGAAGGGTGATGCTGGCTTCCAAGCTAGTCCACCAAAGACAACTTCTAGGGTGTAGTTCATAATACAATGGAAATAGATCAGATGAATTGCAACCAAACATAATCTATTTTTCTTCAGAAAAGGAATCTTGGGTGGCTGTCTTAGTTGGAGTTATCTGCAATGTTGATGCCAAAAGTTAAGGTGAGTTCTGCTGTATGAGTTTAGAAATCAGAGAAAACATGCAAGAAAGGATACTTCACCAAAGCTCAGTCACCAGCCGTCTAGACAGTTACAGGACAATCCAAGGGTTTTACATTGAAAAGCATATCTGCTGACTGAATGCTCCTTCAGCCACCTTTTTAGGAAATTTCCTTGATATCTGTAATAGTTTATTCTTTCTTTTTTTCATCCTCTGCCACTCTTTCCTGTAATAAATGTGTTTGTCTTTCCATTAACCAGCTCCTATGAGGTTACCTCTCTCTCTCCGTCATTTTTGTATGAAAGAATTAATATCATGCTTTTAAATCAAGTTTGTTCATTATGCTTGTATGTTATAACCAACCACATAATCGCTTACCCATCTTTTCTGTTTAAAATAGAAGTTTGGGAAGTTTAGAAATTATTTTCAATCCTAATTTTTAAAGATTGAAATTATATCCCTATTCTTTTGAGGAAGAAAACAAATTTGGATGTGAAAGATTGTCTATGGCTGTTTTGTACGAACTTTTTCTTGGTTGTTTTGGGGAATGAAAAATGAGAAAAAATGGGGGATCCCCAAATATGTCTGGTACCTAAGGAACTTCATGAAAATGCAGGAGATGCAGGTGAGCTACATCAGCAGTACTCTGTTGGCTGTCCTCAGTACTATACACTGGAATTATCCAAATATCTATCCTTAATTAAAGATTCATTAGACCATGAAATCACCTTGTATCCCGATGGAATAGGTAAGTTGCCTAGAATGGTAGAGACTGGATAAAGTTCCCATCCTAAAAAAAAAAAAGATTTCCACACTTAATTAGTTTTACAACTAGACTACTTGCTATTCTGAGAAGAGTAGCTGTCTTTTCATATGTTTTACCAGAAATTCTGTCCTGGACCAAAGGATCAGTTTCAATTAATCAACATTTTCCAATGAAAAATCCCCCAAAGGACATTTAAAAAACATGATAAGCTCTTAGTGTTAGTTATGGGCCTGTCCTAATCATTTTCAGAAGTGTTATACGGAATATTTAATACAGATGAGAATAATTAACACATGAAGCAATAGATGAAGTTCATGTAGGGTATAGATATGATATGCATTCAGTAGAAATTGTATCCAAGCTCAAAATTTAACATTACTGTTAGAATTAATTTCATGCCTATTATAGTCTTTTATACACTTATTTTTGTATGGTATGAAAATTGCCCTTCGGAAGTGCCAGTCTCTCACAAGTGTCAGGAGAGAAACCTTAGATGACTAGCCTAGATAATGCATCTAACTTTTAGATTAATTCCACTCTATATAATTATCTGAGAAATGCTTAAAAAGATTCAAAAAGTAAGAAGCCTGTAAAGTGGGCCCTGCAAAATGGGAACTTCGTTTAAAAAAGCACAGGTAAGGGAGTATAAAATGTCCTTGTGAAGGGTTCTTAAGGTTATGTCTGAAAGATAGTTAGACTACAGCGAAATACATGCTTACTAACTCATTACTTCTATATCTATAGACACAGATTTTTATTTTTTTTCTGAGCCACTTTCATCAGAACAATGAAATAGGCAACCTGTATAAATTCTCATCTAAAGAAAGCACAAATAGGGAAGTTTGTAGCACAAAAAGTGAATGTGGTCAATAAGAAGAGGAACTTGCCTTTGCAATCAATAACAGATCTTGAGGCTACCTGAAATCTATTAACTCCTCCTGCATTGTCACAGACCAGAATAACAAGGTCAGAGCTGGGCAGAATATGACTCCTTCCTTCAGTGAGGGTCACGCTGATCATAATACTCTTATTATCCTGTTGCTGTGAATCATCTAAAATGATCAGTGTGACCATCTGTTTGGTTTCACCTCTGAAAGGTCCTTAGGGGAGGAAAAAAGTAGTTATCACAGCTATCTCAAAGAAAATAGATTTTTTTTTTTTCAAATGGCTTAATCATACTA
The DNA here is from genome assembly GCA_025331215.1 of Actenoides lindsayi. Lineage (NCBI taxonomy): Eukaryota > Metazoa > Chordata > Aves > Coraciiformes > Alcedinidae > Actenoides > Actenoides lindsayi. The sequence continues at coordinate 11,562 of WTSP01027813.1, read as the reverse complement.
CTTGCTAGAAAAAGCTTTTAACATATAAATATGATCAGCCATTTATCTTTTTGTCAGCTAAGCGTATGTTATTGAACAATATTATGTAAATATACATCACTGCAGTACAACTGTTAAATGTAGCATGTGAATTATAATAAGCAGCCCTCAAATGGGAAATAATTAACTTCTCAGTGTTTTCAGCACCTTGTCCTCTTAATATTTACTGAAACTTTCTAACTCTGTTATGAAAACTCTTCCTTTATGAAAAGAAATAATAGGGTGTTCTACTCTCTTTTGTTAACGTGTTCATTTCCTCCTTCCACATGCGTAAAAAAGTGTGTATGTATGTATGCACACATATATCATGTGGTCAGAATGAGAAGGTATGAGCCATTTATTTGTCAGTGCACTAATATCATGACTGAGAAATGATGAAACAGCAGTATGCCAGATCCTCTTCTTACAGTTCTGATACATCTAAATATCATAGTCTCACTCATGTTGTAGGGAATCTCAAGAGGTCTCTAGTGCAACCTACTGCTCAGAGCAGGGTCAGCAGTAAGATCAGACCAGGATCTAGTCTCACTTTAAGGGTTGAGACTGCACAAGAACTCTGGGCAACCCGTTCAACATTGGACTGTCCTCCTGGGGAAAAAGTTTGTTATGTTGTCCAGCTGCACCTCTCTTTTTTCAAGTTATGTCTATTGTCATCTCACCACAATGTGAATTTTTAATGTTTGCTTCTTAAATTCCACTTTGTTACCACTTACATAGATGCATGGAGTATGTTTGATGACCAAGAACACCCACATTTACTGCTTACCTATACATATTCTTTGACACTTTTGAAATTCTCATTTCTTCAATATTTCTTTATTCATGTCTTTTTATGAAGTACAAATGAATCACATACCTGTGAAAAATGAATCTTAATATTAAATGGAACTTTAATCACTCAGTACAGGGCCTCAGTGAAAAAATACACAGCTCCCAACAATTGCTTGCAAATTACTATCTCAAGAACCCCTCACAGAGGGAGGATATGCTTATATTACATCACCTCAAGTTTAAGTAACATTTTTCTTAGTGTGAGTTTGCATTATGAAATTAATTGAGTCTTCATACTAGTAAGAAGATACCACTACTTCAAGAATCAAGCCATTTGTCAGATGGAAAAAATACTCATTTCAAAGATGAAAGAAATGGAAAAGAACCACAAATGCTTTGTGTTTTATCTTGGGTTTACTTAAACTGGGATAATTTGCTATAACAGTGGTGATAATCTTTACTTCTATCATGGTAAAAAGTGAGAAAACCAAACCTCTACAGGTTTTTTTACCATGTAAATTAATTATGTTGAGGAATTAGCTTTATTTTCATATATGGAGGTATTTTATCAAAAGAGATAATCAGAGAAGTGGTCTGTGAAATAATGTGCCATAGTTGAGAAAGCCCACTAAAAAGCAGTGTGTCATCCAGTAATCACAGTTTAAAAATTGGTAATTCCTCATATTTGGAAGTGGGAAATCCGCCCTTCCATCCTCTAAAATGAGATGGACTAGATGGGTTTGACTAGATGACCTTTAGAGGTCCCTTCCAACCCAAGGCATTCTATGATTCAGTGAAATGCATGAATATCTTCATGCTGTGTCAGCACATGCTCTAAGCCCACCATCACCAACCTCATTTCTCAGGTCTGTCACGTTGCTTTCAGACCAATATGCAGATATTCTTCCACACAGAATTGTTTTATGCTTATAAGGAGGACTTACACTGAATAAAATGCATTTCTTTTTTTTTTCATCCAAGATATTTGTTTTGGGATCTTTAGCATACTCTGCAGGGATGCCTCTACATTAGCATTCTGCTTCAGAAGTGTGTACCACTGAAGCAAGTGCTTGCCTTCTGTACTTTGCTTAACATTGGGAATTAGTTTTGGAGCACCCAGAACAGACTTCTTTGTAATGAAACTAAACCAAAATATGTACAGATAATGTTGTCCAATCACAAAATGGAAGCTCAGTATTAGAGTGAACTCTTTAAAATACCCTAGAGGGACAAAAACTGGGCACTAACACCAACTCTTTCCTTCTGTTGATTGCTTCTTTTGGGCTGCTGTGCCTACAAATGTAAAGACACCCTAAGTTAGCTGAAATGTTTGACAGGTAGGCTTGTAGAAGGGATACAGAGGATTTTTAATCAACATTCAACCTCAAATTTTAATCTAATATCAAAAGAGAGGATTTTTTTTTCTTATATTTCTGACAATTTTTTTCTTGATAGTTCATATTCAGTAAATCAAACAATGCCTGTGGATCAGGCATTATAATTTGCAGTTTCTAAGCCAGTAAGAGTTAGAGACCATTCCCAAAAGGACCTAGGGACCAAGCCAGCCATGAACCTAAAGATGTTAAATAGACAAGGAAACATCCCTGCTGCTGTAGAGATTGCTGGTGATTTAGCTCTGATTAGATAAGTCACAGGTAAGGAGTAAAGACAGAAGGAAGGAGGAACTGCAGTAAAAATGTGTCAGTGTGGTGAGACAGTGAATCACCTGCATGTGTAATCACAGAATCACATAATGTTAGGGGTTGGAAGGGACATCCGAAGATCATCGAGTCCAACCCTCCTGCTAGAGGAGGACAAAACTAAAGCAGATCATTCAGAAATGCATCCAGACAGATCTTGAAAGTCTCCAGAGAAGGAGATTCCAGAACCTCTCTGGGGAGTCTATTCCAATGCTCTACAATTCTTACAGTAAATAAGTTCTTCCTCATGTTCAGGTGGAACTTCCTGTACTCTAGCTTGAATCCATTGACCCTTGTCCTGTCGCAATGCACCAATTGACTTGCTGCTGAAGCTTTCTTTCTGGGATGGCTGTAGAAGAATTTTGGTGCAGGAAGGTTATTGGACATCCTTACCCTGGGCCTTGATCTGCAACTGGCCAAATCTTACCCCCTTTCCCCCCATTACAGTTAGCGAAGAAATCATCTCAGTTAGTTAAAACATTTTCCCTGACACTCAGTATGTCTCTAAATTAAATTAGAGAATGGGCTGAAAAAAGTTTCTGTCCCTTTTAAGTGCTGTTCAACAACTGCAGATACTCTAGACACAATTGCAAGTTAATATTTTCTAAAGTTTTGTTAGAATAATTTGATTGTAGTCTTGTGTAGAGGGCAAATCGGGTTATTTATAGCATGGGCAGCAGCTGACAGTACAAATTTGGAATTATTAGTTTTCAGAGTTCAGCTTTTTCTTCTCAGGTCTTGTTAGCTCTGCTGGCTGGCAAAGAGGAATATGGAAGATTGTCATCCTGTGATGGAATAGTCTTTTCACCCATTTTATATAAGGCATCAACCCACAGATATAACCAGTGCTTTCCCCTATACTCACCTAATCTTCAGCCCAAGACAAAGAAGATTCTTATGTTGAACTCTACCTTTTTGGCTATGATTTAGTAAAGCCCATTTAAATAAAGATACATTGCCAAATGGAAGATGTAGGAAGAAAGGTCTAATTTGCTCAGTCAGACAGTTCTGCTGCACAGAACAGAGGTCTAAACAGGGAATTTGCAGTCTTGAATCTCTGAGTTCATATTACAGCCAAGGTACAAAATCGGAGATAGGTGCATGAACAATCCTGGGTATAATAAGCACTTTTCCCTGACAAGTATATTTACTAGTAAACTTCACTTTAAAGAACTGAAGGAAAAATGAAACCATACTGTACCATTGTGGTTATTGTTGTCCAGTGTTATCATATTTACTAGTGTTTGGACAGCCGTCACTCCAAAAAGGCAATTCATCACAACTCAAGCCTCCATCTAAAAACCCCATCAAGGAATGGAGATAGCTTAATTTCTGGGGTGGAGTGACTGAGATTTTATTTATGTAGCAGTAACACAGTTTCAGTCTGGAGTGTATGTATATGAGACCAGTGGAGTTAAATTGGATTCATGCTGCTTTAACTGACAGAGAGATCTTCTTTTGTTAACTTCACTGTGGGAAAATCCTTCAGGCTTTATATTGATCGATGGCCATTTTACTGGTAAAAACACTATGAAAATTAAAACAGTGGTTTACAGATGTTACCTATTTTGTATTTAGTCCAGTCAAGATGAACACAAGTAATTTGTAATGATTTACTCAATTAATTAGATGTGGTAGTTAGAATATGTGGGACATGCAAGTTTTCCTATAATAAGGATGAGCAATTTATGTTTGTGAGATGACATCTGACTTTCAACCACCCACAAAAAACTTTCCTCTGAGTAAATCTCCTTCCTCATGAGCCAATCGATGTATTTGGAATGGAATTAGTGTCTCGTAGATATCAGTATGGAAAAACTGTTTTAATCCATCCATGACAGATGGCAGGCCAGTCATTTGTCCATCTTGCTGTCATGTCTCTACATTTTTTTTTTTTAAATCTGGTCAACAGTGTTTGCCAGCATAACTCTCAAATCTGCTCCCAGACTGACATTTTGAAATAATCAACCTGGTTTACAAAAGAAATGCAATTAGACAAATTAATCTAATTACTTTCATGAATGAACATTTTCTAAGGGTGTTCACTGAGAAATTCAGAATAAGAAATATTGCTGACAAAAACCTTGGCAGATGAACTGTTTTGAGATCCAGAAAGCTGAGCAAAGATAAAAATCAAAAAGGTAGGATTTTTTTTTTTTTACCTGTAGCAACAGAAGAAAAAGTCATTTTCCAAAAAGAAAGTTGAAATGGAATTACTTTTCAAATTATAAGATTAAAGAGTATTTGCTTGAAGAGAGTGTTATTATAAAGTGCGCAAAGAAAGGAAAGAGATTAAAACATAGGGAAGATCTAATCAGATCAAAGATAAACTGTGTATCCTATACATTATAAAGGTTTCTGTGAGCTTGGTTTGCCAGTAGGGCTTCATAAGCCACAAAATCTGAAATCTTATTTCTAAATAAGAGGGTTTTTCTCATGCACAGAAGGAGCCCACCTCTTTTTGATTTTGTATGGGTTATAAAGGAGCAGATCTGCCACCAGAGGAAAGAAAAATTACTTAGAGAAATTTCTTAAACGTAAGTTGGGTGTTTTTCAGTGTCTAGGCCAGATTCTGCTGCCATTTCAGTTGGTGTAAATCCTCAGTATGGATGGATAAGCGTTCTCCTTTGCTATTTACAGAGGAGTTTGTGTGACTATTTGCACTGCTTTTTAATAAAAGAAAGTACTTACCATATGCAAATCCGGCATTTCATGGTAAACAAAGTACCCTCTGAACTACAGGGCACCATACCTCCTGCTCTGTGTTTTCAAATGGCTTTCAAAACACATGGCAGGGCTTTCTGTAATATTCAAGAGTATTAACCCTTCAATTGCAATTCTTTATTTTTTTATGTTTTCTCCATTTATTTATTCCAGCTCTTAAATTCAGTGACAAAAAGGAAGAAATGAAAATTCATGTAAAGATAGGGAAAAGTCTGGCCATGGTGTATTGTGCTGTGAATAAATTTCCCTTTCTTCCTCTCTGCTCTCTGTGCAGTCATCCCCTGCCTGCACTTCTGCATGATGTGGATCTGTCTCCAAATTTGGACCTTGCACTTCATGTCATATAATTTCTTCAGACTGCCAAGGTGCCTCTGAAGAGCACCACATCAACATCTCCACCGAAATTTCAGACGGTATATTCTTCCCCATTGTTAGAGTCAATAATGAAAATATTAAACAATGTCAGCCCCAATGCAGACACTGAGGATGGCACTAGTAACTTGACACCATATGGGTTTAGTCCCTCCATTTCCATCTCAGCATTTCTGCTTTGTAAGGTTGTGATTGACTGTCTCACACCCTGTAATGGCAAACAACATTCCCTTCCCTTCCCTTCCCTTCCCTTCCCTTCCCTTCCCTTCCCTTCCCTTCCCTTCCCTTCCCTTCCCTTCCCT
>WTSP01027812.1:43190-71465 GCA_025331215.1 Actenoides lindsayi | reverse complement strand
CGGTTAGTAAAGGGCTTGCGGGAGGAGCAGCAGGAGCAGGTAAGAGCTGCTTCTCCCTCCTCCTCCTCCTCCTCCTCCTCTTCCTCTCTCGAGGCTGGGAGCACGGCAGGGGCAGGGGGGCAGGTCAGTGGGGCGGCGGGGCTGGTGCGATGCAGCACAGGTGGGCCCGACCCGCAGCGGTGCCCTTGCCTCCGGGCTGCCCGCTCCGCCCCGGCCGCACAAGTTCCCGCTGCGCGGAGCTGCGGGCAGCCCGGAGGGCAACGCCGTCGGCTGCAGCCCCGTAAGGCCGAAGCCGGGCGCTTAGTAAACGCCTCCCGCTCCCTTGCCTCGGGTTTTTACGGTGGGGGGGATGCGGGCAGGTCCGCCGGTTTTGCCCCCGCCCCGTCTTCCCCCCCCAGCTCCTTGATGAGCTCCGGGAAGGGCTTCTGCATTGCAGGCTCTCTCGCCCTAGCTTCGCTCCCGCATTCGCGGCTTTGGCTGATGAACGGAGCCTGCTCCTTGGCTGCGCGGTCCGGTGCTGCCTGGGCAAGAGGCCGATTTCGGCAGGTGGTATCTCCTTCTGTGGTTCCTGGACCCTGTCAGGGCTTTTGGGGGGGGGGATTGACCTCATTCTATAAATATTAGCGGTGGGTGTGATCTTCGTTTTCTCTCTGACAGCCCTAGGAAAGGGAATCTGCCAGATCTGCGTGATTAACGATCGGTTGGAGTTCTCGGGGTGCCGTATAGTGCAGTGAGAGATAATGTGCATATCAAACATAATGCAGTCAGGCACACGACCTTACATAATCCGAGTTTAAAAAGCTCCCTACCCCTGTGCTTACCCTGGAGCCTGTAGGGATCTCTCTGTTCTAAGCTCTTGCTCGGGGGCTCGTTAAGCATCCATCTGACATAAAGATGCGAAGTCCCTCCCGAGCCGGTGCTGAAGATAAAAGGGAAAATTGTTGGCTACTTCGGCTGTAGTTGTGTCCCAGGGAGTTCCTCCTCACCGGTCAGCATCGTGCAGGCACCGTGGCGCTCGGGGCTCCGCGGGCATGCTTAGCTTCACACGGCAAGAGCGAGCGCAATCCTTGTGCCGTCCCTCGGATGTGCCTTCGAACTGACCACCTATCATGTATTTTTAACAAAACTCTTGAGGCTTTTCTCCCTGGGCCTGAAATAGGGCTACAATTTCTAGCACGCGGATATGAATTTAATATAAGCAGAAAGAAACCTCCCTTCCTGTTCGTTTGACCTTCAGCGTATCTTGCAACGGGCTGGTTTAAAATGCGTTGTTGGATGCAACCTACAGAAGTCACATCACCTCTGGGCTGAGACGTGGTCAGCGTTCTGAGCTCTGTAGCAAAAAAGAAACGAATGTCTGATAAATTTGGCCCACATTTTCTTTTAACTCAGTCCTTACAGATGACATTGACTTTAAAAAAAAAAAAAAAAAAGGTTGCTATGGCACAGATTTAAAGCCACGTATATTAAGCTTCTAGAACTGCAAGTACTGTCGGTAGGGAAACTGTTGTTTTGTTATTTATAATCTGTTATTGAAATGTGTGGTAGCTGCTGAGGCTGGATCTGGCTCTGTCTTCTGCTCTTGGTGTGAACTGATGGAATAGTCTTCCTTCTGTGGATGAAGGCCAGGTTTTGCCCAGGTGTGCCCGTGCTGCTGACCCCGGGGGGGGAAGCTAGAGTTTCCCCCTCTGAATCTGGAATACAGCGGAACGTCAACGCCTGTCTTCCTCTGGGATCCTCGGTATTGCAAGCTTGTATGCTTTTGCTGAAGCTGTGACGTGGATTGTGGTGTGGAGCACAGAACCACTGGGGGCTACATATGCCCACCCAGCAGGAATGAGGGAATGAAGTGGAACGGAAATGACGGCTTTGTGACTCTTGCTCCTTTGTGATGCCACATTTTTTATACTTGTAGTTTACAAGAAACGCGGTCGTCTTCAGGACAGATTAATTCGTGTACAGTATAATAACTGTTTGATGAGGCTGGGTAGGGAACAGGTTTAATAGACTGATAATTGGCTATATGTATAGAGCAAAAAAACCCACCCCGATGGCTTGCGTAATCATAATGTATTTATTTCTGTATCTAGCTTTTTGCAAATGGCATCGAGAAGATTTTGGTCTCGGTTTACCAATACAGATTCAAGTAGGGGTGATAATGGCTGTACGTTCTAGACTCCCAAGTAAGTATGGAACGAGCAGATGGTAACTTACTTAGTCCTTTCATAGTAAGCCTACCTCTGCATCTGTCATTGCCCTTGGCACGTCTCCCTGACTGTCGTGTTAGCAACTTGGCAAAAAGGCCGGGGACTGAGAAGACTTTCAGCGAATGGTACTCCAGGGCAGGGATGTTGTACATCTCTATACTTAGAGATGCATGACCACTGACTCGGATCTTTCCAGTGCAACCATTGTGCTAATCGTTGACGTAGTTGTCCTTCATGTTATTCATTAAAAAAATTAGAGAATCTGTATTAGCCAATATGTAGAATACCTAATAATAATTTAAAACTATGCGTTTAAATCTAATCACTGTGATAGTTTTTGTGTAATTTAGAGTCTCGTATGAGTTCATTGGTGTTCTCCTTGTGTTATTTGGGGAAAAATGGTATTGTATTAAGTTTTTTACTTACTGCATAGACAAATAAGAACTTTAAAAATGTATATATCAACTTGCTGTCACATACTGTGACTAAAGGCAAATATGATCTAAAGAACAATAACTTCTATAGTCTTACTAGGAGAACACCACTGGCAAGGCATTCCCATGTAGTTAGGTATTGCTAGACAGAAAATTGGACTGGAAAGAGGGAAAGGACTAAAGGAACTAACAAAATATTTGTCAGCAGGTAGCCTGGACCTCAGATCTTATGGTATTTAATGAAGTCTTCTTCTGTTTAATATAGTCTCCATTCCCAAAACCATCCTGACATGTGACTCTCCTTTTGACTTGAATTTCATAAAATATCTTGGGACTCGTATTAAGCAAAACTTAAACAAAAACTTTTAATTGTGGAAAAGGCAAGCCCATAAATATCAAGTGCAACTGTTACTCAACTGAGGACTGAAAGAAGTAGAAAAGGCTTTGTTGTTGTTGAAGATTATTTGTAGCCTACTGGTTCATTTATAATTACTAGGTGCTTCACAGCCACGCAAATGCATTTATAGATATTTAGACCAAAGCATAGAGCTAAATTGGTTCTGAACCTTCTGAACAGATTAATCAGTGTTGCCCTAACAAAAAAACCTGGGAAATTAACCTGGCTACTTAGAGGGTCTGAAAATTCAGTAGTGTAGTCTTATGCAAGAGTAGCTTACCAGTCCAGAGCAATATAAATGTGCAATATAAATGTGCATAGATGTTACTCTGCATCTTCCTAAGACCAAAGTGTGGCACAAAACTGAGAAAGTCAGGTGTCCTCAGATAAGATGACAGAACTCAAATCCGTGATAGTAATTAATTCGTTTTGTTTTACTTTAAAGGCAGGTTAATTAGTACATGCATGTAAACGTAATGATACAACTATTTCACCATCAAATATTTGGAGATGCTGGACCTAGAAAGACTTGCCTTACAGTTCTGTTTTTATGCTGTTGTTGTAGCATAACTGTTTCATTTTTATTTTAATTAGTTTGAAGAGACGAAGCTAATTGTGATGTATTTCAGGCCTCATTCTCAGCTGACTTCAGAGTTTCTTCTATTTGAGTTCAATGCTGTCTGTGTTAGGATATGGTTATATCAGTGATTTTTTTAGTCATAGTGCTTTGCAGTAGTGTTTTACTGCAGAATATTATTGATATTATCAGTATGTATCTTATTTCATCTCTTGGATGGACCTCGGGCATAGCTTTAGGCTTGAAATAGATAAATTGTTGAACTCACTCATTAGTTTATATTAAAAGGTCTACAAGTTATTTTGATATTTTAGAGTCTCAGTCTTTTGAAATACACTTTAATTTGAAAAAAACAAAATCAGAAATCCTGGGACAAGAGTATGAATTCACGTTAAGATTTTTAAAAATTTCATTTTCAAATTACGTGTTTTATAGAAGAAATGAAGGATTGTTTCCCCCTCCCTTTTTTTTTTTCTCCTCAGAATGAGCATATCTGCAAATACTTCATGATACATTTAGTAAAGTCAGTATGTTTTGCATTGCATGCTGAAAAATTTACCAGTTGGAGCTCTGAGTTATACTTGGGTACTCTCATGACTTCAGCCTTGTATGTGCTGCCTCAATTCCATTTAACCTGTACAAGGAACAGAGTATGCTGGGGTGTTTTTTTTAAATACAAGAGTAAAGAAGCTGGTTTTATCTGTCAGTGTTTTGCAGATACTCGGTGCTCTACAGTGAAATTTTTTTCACTTGCACATTCTCTCAGGATCTGCTGAGTAATCATATGCATTGACTGGTTAATCAAAGAAGCAGCAGAACCCATGTAGAAGCTGAGTCAGCTGTGATAAAATTTTGATTCTCTCTTTTGTCACAATGGTTATATTTCCACCATTGTTTTCAGAATTAGAGAATGCTGAGAACTCCTTTCATTAGATGCTTGAAATAATCACATTTCTAATCCTGATGTCTGCTGATGCCTTAGTGACTTGTGTCATATGGACATTTACAAAGTCTTTACTGCTGCATATGACCAGGAGATGTAATATATTTCAAAGTTACTGCCGTGATGTTATCAGAAACGTGTTCTAATGCCTTTGATTGAAGTGGCTAGCTGCCATGGTAATAGTACCATAGAAACTGGTAAAATAATCATTGCCTATTAGGAAATTTGAATGAGAAAAAAAAATTTCTCTATTTTTTCAGCACTTCAACAGGAAAGAAATTCTGCTAATGTCATATTCACGATTGCAAAAAATACTGAACAAATTCCTTTGCTCTGTGCTATGCAGCGGACTGGGCTAATCTTACTGTATCAGTACTGTCAAAACACTAAATGTGCAGATGACTGACAATTCAGTCATTCCATGGACTACTTCTAGTCTCAAGAACCAAGGGGACTGGAGTAGGGGCCTCTCTTACAACACTGATCTTTGTTGCCAAGTCACTTTACTCTCTTCTACTCTTAATTACTTTCTAAATAGTGCTCAAGTATTCTTCTACAGCACTCTTCCAGCAAAGAAGGGCTGTGGCTGTGTCCCATAGGTAGGATCTACATAGACACAGCACAGTAATGACAGGCCTTTAATTGAAGCACCTGACATGATGAAGGGTTTTATCTGTCTCGAACTGTGCAAATCGTGATTACAAGAATGCCAAACAAGATCATATAGCAGGTGATATCTTTATTTGATTAGCTGTTTTATCTCTTTTGAGATCTATTTCCACAAGAAACGAAGTGTGAGAGGCAGTCCCTGACTTGGATTGTGCTCTCTCTCTTGGTTGGAATGAGTAATTTCTCTATTCCTGGTTAAGTGATGCTATCAGGTACTTATCCCCTGTTAGAAATTGTTAAGCAGGGAGATGGAGGGTGTGATCCCAGATGTACCTGTCTGGGTATATACTCATGAAATTTCTGTGCAAATGCTTACATTGCCTTCAAAGTTTCCAAGATCCTGCAAAGGACCTTTTATCCCGTGTTAAACAGTTTTCTCTGTTAGCACTGAGACTGGTGTACAGGACAGATACTTGATAGTGGTAATCTTGAGTTTATTAGCTAGGTTCAGTCTGTACGAATCAGCAAACAGTAGAAGTAGACACAGGCTATCGAACTGTACATCTAGGTACAGATACAACAGCACACTCACTCTAATCAGAATAACATACCTGAGAACAGAACCCAGATCAAAGCGCTGCGGATGGACACGGCAGGAACGCTTCGTCTCGGATCTACCATCCCTTACCAGCAACCTCTCCATCTCCCATGTAGGAATATTTAATATCCCAGTCGCATCTATTTTAAGTCTTACAGCTGTTACATTGTCAATCCCAGAGAAAAGGAGGACATATAAGTGTATTAAATAACATTGTGGTAATGGGAAAAAAGATTATTTTCGTGTAAAGATAGCATTGATTTAGCAAACTATAATTAAGCATGAAGCAATGAAATCCTCTCCTGTGACTCCCTAAATAACTTTACATCCTTGTCTTGGGAAGAGTACAGGCGAATTAAAGGAAAGGTAGAATATAAAGGGAAGGCAGGTTTATGTAATTACAACAGAAATCATGACAGAATATACAATCTGTAGATAAAGTTCACATGTGGGAAAGATTCAGGGGGTGTTGTGTTCATCAGGTCTACAGCTACAGATGAGTAAGAGCTGGAGAGAAGCTTCCTTTCGGCACATATTAACAGGAGTAAGATATAATGTATTGGTCTCCCAGAGAAGGCCATGAGGATAACAGTAAATAAAGTCAGGTTGATGCAGTGTCTGCAGTTTGATAAGTGGAGGCTGTTGGCTGTTAAGATACTGCCTTTGGAAAGCAGCAACCTTTTCATTAACTGTGATGCCCAAGCAATTACAGGCTGAGGATTAAATTCAGACATTGTGAGGTTAACCAGAAGATTTGAAATTTAAACCAAAAATCATAATAGCTAAGATGCTTTTTTTTTTCTATTTTGTTACGTTGTTGGTGTTGTTTTTGTTTTGTTTTTTTTTTCCTCTCAGAAAGTGTTTTGTGTTTGTTTTTTCAATGATCATAAAAGCAAGACTTGAAACAAAACCATGGGATGACATGTCAAGGCCAAGTCATTTAGGGGAAGCTCCAGGTCTGAGTGACAGTTAGCCACAAGGACTTGAGGTCCCACGAGTTATTCTCACAGTTGCTTATCGTGTATAGTTTTGGATATCCTGGGAGGCAGGAAATTGGATATTCCGATATTGGGCTTTACACGGTGCCCCTTCTCTGTTGAAAGACCTGCATGAAGGAATCAGTTTTTGAGCCATGTAATTGGGGATGACTTTTAGTGCATGAGAAGCTCTTGGAATGACAGGTCCTATCGAAGCTAAGTGTTCTGTAGAAATAAGACAGCTTGTTCCTTCAGTCTTCTTTATAGGATTGCAATCTTTTAGTACCTCAGATATTCAGAACTAGCATCTATCTGTTTATGACTGAAGTCTTCTTGCATGTTTATGTTATGGTAGAGTTCCTCTGGTCGTTGTTAAATACGTGGAGGCAGAGTTTCAAATAAGCTAGGAGAAGTTGTTTGCACTCTATTTATATCTAAAGCACCCAGAAGTGCTTTACTGGTTTTCTTTCTCGTATTCTTCTCTCTAATCATTCCTGTATCTGCTCTAACATTCCAAACCCAGGGTGCTTAATAGTTTTGGTCAGGAAATACAAAGATAGCTATTCATTAGTGTATGGGTAGACTGTAAATGCTCAAAGCAGCATTTGATCAGGATTAATAAAAGGATGCCTATTCTTAGCAAGAATAGGAGGAAACTAAAGGCTGTGAAAAACCATGTTCTATGATGGTTACTCATTTTTTTTTCCTTCTTCAATGCAGAAGGTTCTCTTGAAGAAGCCCCAAGTAGAGGTCTGGAATGTTTCCTGGGCAACACAATTTGCATTTTTATCCTTCTGCATTGTTCAGAATTTCTTCTGACATCAATAGATAAAAGCCTGTGCAGAAGAAAGAGTAGCACCATGAAGTCTAGAGCTTTCCTGTTTATAACAGTGATCATTACTATGTTGTGTGTCTCTCTGGGCTTACATCATCTTTGTAACAGGAGATACCCGTTTTCTATAGCTTGATCCATCCCAAATACTTTTCTCAGTTCCTTTTACCCTTCAAAGGGAGAATTCCTGTAATTGGTGAAGGAGGCTGGGTCAGACAGAGGCTAGGTTGGAAATTGAATCCCAGGACTTGCAGCTGGGGGAATTCACAATTTTACAGTGGGGTCCAAGTCTGTTTGAACTGGTTTTGTTTATGATTATAAACACTGCAAACTATTCATTACTTATTAAACATGGGGGGATCTTTAAAGCAAGCCTGAAGGTGCTGATTTACTTACACAGGCACCTTCCTGATGTGGTGTATTGCTTATCTGGAGGCCCGATAGCTCTCTGACCACAAAAAGATGATATGCTCATTTCAGCAGGTAAGCAATACGTGGTCACACTGAAAAACCTGATGAATGTGCATCCAGTTGAGCTTGGCTGCTCTCCTTCAGTGCTAATGCAGATCAGGTGCTTGAGATAAGCTCTTATGAGCGCACAATGTTGCACTGGTGAAGTGTAGACCTCAATTAACATGGAAATATTAATCATTGCCTTTTGGTGCCACAGGAGATGAATATTCATGCTTGAGCAGCTCAGTTGTATCTGGAGTTGCTGAGGTGGTTGTGTCTAGCTGACAATCTCTTGGCTTTCTTTGAAATAGAATTCGAGAAACAGAGCCATTGTCATTTTCCTGCCTCTAATTTTGTCTCCTAAAATATACTTTATGTGAAAATAGGAGACATGGTTCCTTCAAGAGCTATTCAGTTGTTAGGTTTCATTCCACATGCTTCTCACTTAATAGAAAATATTTTCCTATCCAGTATAAATGGAGGGATATGTACTCAGGCAAGAAGATACCTCTGAAGCAAATCGGTTGTCATTTACAGCTATCAAAGAAAAATACAAAATCCAAAGGTGAGAATTCCATAATAAAGTTTACCTCCATAAAAAGCTGTTTTATTTTTGTGAGGAAAACGTTGGAAGAGCACATAATTTTACTCTACGTGCTGTATGTCCCCAAGACTGGTTTAACCCCAATTATTATCTTACGAAAGTTATAATAACATATGAGCATATGTTTAAGCCATTTTTCTTCTACAAATCTGAGACTTACCAGAGGGGGAGGAGGTGATTCTGTCAGTAACAAATTCCTTGAGAGCCATGATGCCATGGCCATTGGGAACTGATGAAAAAAGTCTGAAGCTTTTAACAACACAAACCCAAAGAATCCACCTCCCCCAAACCACTGAAACAGACCTTTTTTCCTAGTGAAATAATTCCAGAAAATAGCCTTTGAGTTGTGGACTTCTGAGTCTCTTTGGCAGAAGATGACCTCAGAGGGAATCGTTGTAGCAGTGAAATACATTTAATACATTTTAGGCTGAAATGGTAAAACAATGAATGGCCATCAGGTGGGTTTAGCTCACTACTGTTGCTATTACTCTATTCATACCTGGAAAACACTTTTTTTACTGTCAGAAATCTTCAGATGAATTCCTAGATGTTGTAGAACTCTTCTCACTACTGATATCTACAGGGAAAAAAAAAAAATCTATTTTGTGCTGCTTGAAATGAGCCACGTTAGTATATTTGCTTTTAGAGTGGGGCAAAACGTAGCTGTACAAAATAGTTTGCCATATAGATGAGATTCCTTGGCCATATTTTATCCACAAGCCATATCTTTTTGGATATAATGAGAGAGGTTTGCTTGTTCGTTTTTCAAAATAGAATTTAAAATTTGAGAATTTTTTAAATAGAATAGATTTCCAGCAAAACTATACCCTCCCAGTATTGTACAGCATATTTCATGGTCTTAAGAGGAGGTGATTTTAGAAATGATTCAATGCTGTGCAGTAAAATCCTGACATCTAGGTGAAAAAACCTCTAGTAAGTGAAGTTCTAATTATAATGGCTTGTGGTTATCTTACTTGTTTTTATTACCACACCATGAGAAATTTAATGTAGTGTTAATTATAATCACATAATTTGAGATAATGAGCATTATTTTTCCTTTAAATGCAACAGTAAGAGTGGGGTTTGCTAGTGTTAGAGAGTAAAAATACCAAAGCAGAACTTAGCTTTCTGCACAGATGTTTATGCAAAATGTGACCTTTATTTGATCTTCCAGCTTAAGTTACAAAGCAAATGAAATGCAGTAGCTGTATATATGAAACTTGAGATATGTATTTAGTTATATGGGGCTAGCAGTATTTTTTGAAAGAAAGGGGAAAAGTTTGTTGAAAATGTAGCTGAAGATTTACAGGCATGTATTCTAGAAGATTGTTATTGACAAATGGCAAAAGTATTTATTAAAAAACTTCTAGAAATCTTTAAATATTGTACAATTATTTTGAAGTAGGGCAGTAGCTAATCCTCTATTAGTTTGCCAGAAAAATTGCTTTAACAATTATTATTTTTATATATATATATAAATTCCTGAGCAGCTAGGTAAGATAAAAGTTTATCACTCACTCATCAAAATATCTGAATGGAGAGAGCTGTGTTGCTGCTGTATGTTCCCACTGTTTGTCTGGCTGGAATGTAATGATGCTATATATTTGTAGATGGAACAGCTCTTCTTTTCTTCAAGCCTTGCACTGTTAAATTGGGTCACTGCATATAATGCATGTTAAACGAGACAAGGGTTTGTTGTATTTACCAAAAAAAAAAAAAAGTTAGTAGCAGAATTTTATAGTATTACAGGAAACATATATCAGAGATAAGAATAAGCACATTTCTTTTAAATACATTACTAGCAGTTTGCAAACAAAGTCAAGTGTTCTTCTGGAATACATCTTCCTATGTATGCAAATGTCACAGGATTTGATAAAGTCGGCCAAATATAACAGAAAGCAAACTGTAGCTCTGAGGTTCACTGACTGAGTAGGTCTTTTTTTAGGGTTTTGTGACAGAACATTGAAGTTTTGTCTGTCAATAGCTGAGATAATGCTACTTTTTTTGAGAGACAGACTAAAGTGAATTATTTTATAGCATCAGTGGCCTATGCAAAGGGGATTGTTTTAAAAGTTTCCTTGAAAAGCTGACTACAGGTCCTTAAGAGATCATGTAACTTGTTTTAATGGGATTTAGGCTTCTAGGTCATATGAAGTATTTCTTTAGAAGTTTACTCTTGTCCTGATGGCTAAACTGCCAGATAAAGTTGTAACTTTATTAATAGTCGAGCTGTAAAACCCCAGTTCAAAACATTGATTCCACACCTGAAAAAGCGGAGCTGTGTATTAGCCCCAAACCCTTCTGTTTTCTCTGTTCTTCTGTAATTGGTAAAAGCAAACAGTTTCCTAGCCCTTAGTCACATCTGTTTAAAACAGAAACTGCATTTGTGTAGCTTTTCCTAAGCTATGGGAAATACATTCCATACTGCCATGTCTCTGCTAGGCATTCCTTCTGCTGATGCTCTTGCTGTAACAATAGCAACTGAATAGGTGAGAAAACACTTGTTAATTTTGGGGCATTCGAGCAAACATTGCTGTTCATGAATACAATACTTTTGGGGACGACTCCTAAGTTAGAAGATAGCATTTCATGTCATCTCAGACAGTAGCCTGGAAGGCAAGCCTTTTTTCTTTTTTAACTGAGAGCTCACATGCTCTTTCAGATTTTTTTATTTATTTCTCCCCCCCCCCAAGATTCAGTTTTAACTTTGAAAAAACAATTGGGGTTCTGCAGAAATACACAAATGTCCTTGAATTTGGCATTAGTTAATATTTTCATTACTGACTTGGGTGAGAGTACTTGCGTTGTTTCTCTGAACACAAGATAAGAGATACTGCAAGAACTTTGGAGGGTAGGAATAGAACAAAATATGGCCATGAGAAATTGAAGGTCTAATTTAAAATAAGCACCACGTAAACACATAAATATTACACTTCAATAAGAATAATCAAAATCTGTGAGTACCAGTCGGTTGGACATGTTCCTAATTTGAGAGCTAGTTGATCTGATTGATCATATGGGATACTGTAGCATCCCTGCTCTTAATTTGGTGCAGAAGAATATCTATTGAAAGGAAACTACAAGTCATGCCTTGTTTCCATCCATGCTTGTTTAAGAGTCCAGTACACTTAGAAATACTAAGCATCTTTCTTTTCTGTGTGTTCCCACCTTGTGTGTTTAAAAGTGCTCTGGTTTAGTAATGTCTGTATTGTTTACTGCATTTGTTTCCAGTTTTGATTCTAGATTAAAGTAATTTATCTTCAGATTTATTTTTTTTCCTGAAAGTAACAGTACTTGTACTTGATTGGCAATCAGTTACTCTTCATTCTTAGTGCTGTGGATCCAAGGGTATTGTAGAACTGCTTTAAATGGATGCTTTCCTATGAATCCCATGCTTACTAGTCAATAGGGTTTACACTGATTTGTGAATAATAATCAGGCATAAAACAAATTTTCTAAAAAACCCCTCGTTTTCAGTACCTCTCAAGAAAAATCTGAAATGAAACTGCCCAAAGAATTGGCAGATGTACTAAGAATAGTATTTGCTGTAGTGTTCAGAGGAGTAGGGCTGAAAGGTTACCTTCTTTTGTATTCCAGAACGTAGATTTTACATACTAATTGGTAAATTCTACATAGACTTTGCATCCGTTGTTGACTGCAGTGGGGATTTAGCGTTTCAGTGAAGAGGTGCCTAGAATGTGACTCATTAGATTTCTGAGTCAGGTGGGACATTTATGAGGTTTTCTGGCCTGATCTGATATCACTCAAGCTATAGAACTTGATGGTGGAGTTTCTGCCTAAATAGCTGTAGGTGTAGTTGAACTATAACATGCTTTTGGGAAACACACTCGCTCCTGATTTATAGACTCTTAAGTCATTAAATGAATACCATGAATGCATAGAAAGTAGCAGCTTTGGTCACACAGGCTGTATTTTTGTGGTTTAAAGAATCTCTTTTGTATTCCCTTTCTCCTGACTAAGAGTGAAGTTGAATGAAGAGCCTGGGTTTAAACTATGACTAAGAGAAAAGGATTTGCTTTTATATGATAGGTGAGCTCAGGATATCTCAGTTAACCAGTAAGTGCATGCAGGTTTTAGAGTTATCGTGACCTAAAATGTACAAAATATACATATTATATTTGTAAAAGTGAGTGTGAGTATGAGATTTACGAGTATCTACATACTTTAGACAGAGCTTGCTTTCTATCTATTTGCATTTTATAAACTTATCCTATGATAAAAAGCTCCTGTTGGCTTTTACAATGAGACTATAGGTAGCTTCAAGAGGCTTGCATGTATAAGTCAGGTTACAGAATCAAGTCCAGGATAGAGAAGCTGCTAATGCTGTTGTGCAGACTGGCACTAAAAGTATTTTATTTTTCCAGGATTGCCTACAGTGTCGCAGGTGTTTGGGGGGGAAAAAGTTTTCTTTCCTAGTGTCATAAGCTAAGGCAGTTGTTAAATTTCACGCTCAGCTTCCGAGTTTATGTGCAATCACTGAAGATGAGTATCTGCCTTAAGTAAAGGAGTAGGTCATTAATCCTTTGAGAGTTGTTCATGCGGTCTTTGAGGCCTTGAGGATTACACGACTTCAGTAGCAGAGCCTGATAGCTCCTGTGTGTCAGTGTGTTAATTGGAAGAGAGTGATAAATAAATTATTGATAAGCACGCATGCTTCCAACCTGAATTGTCACCAATTTGCTTAAAATATTTGTAGTTGTCTCTCTCAGATCTTTACTGTTAATGCAATTACCTCCAAAGAGTTTGTGTATCTGAAAAGATGCGATAACAGTGCCAGGAAGTAATATGCCATGGGAGCTTTTCTAATGAAATTAATATGGCATTTGTAACCTTTTTAGAGAGGCTTTTCACCAATTACAGCATAAAATGAACTCCCAAGAGACTAAGATGCTCTTTTTTTTTTTTTTTTCCCCCCAAGCTTTTATACTTCTGCCTGCTTCCTTTCATGATACATGCAATGGAAAAACGTGAAATAAAATGGAACTCTTTGATATCCTTCCATGGATTTGTAACTTCTTTATTATTAATTGTGAACTTCAATTTTAGATAAGTGTTTCATTTTTTAATTTGGCAGGCTGCACTTCTCTGTGAGGTAGCAGCAAGGATAAGTATGAAATTTAATTTATTTTTTTTTTGAAAGGATGTGTTTTCCATTTTCTGCCAAAACGCTTTTGCGATTGCAATGCAAAGCTTCAGTTTGAGACCTGCAGTTATGAAGTTGAATTGTGTAAATATTTTCTGGTTTGAAGGAGTTTGATGTCTTCATTTCTTTTGTTTGTTTGTTTTGTTTTGCATTTGTGTGTGTTTTTTTTTTTTTAGTTGGGTTTTATTTTTCTTTTTGTTTGGTTGGTTTTGTTTTAGTTTTGTTCCGTGTGGGTTGTTTTGGTTTTTTTATGTTTTTGCTTTGTAAATGGTGAATAAAATGTGCTTAAAATTTGTAAATAGGTACTACTCACCATAAGGTAGGCCACAGCACGCTGAGAACGACTAACAGGAAACTGAGTATTGCAGCTGTCAGGGGTGAGACAGAGCTAAAACCAGTATGTAGTGGAGCTACCTCCTGGCATTTATTTCAGAATAAACAAGATTTACGCCTTTATTGCACTTGATTCACTTTGTGTCCTCGCTCAACTGCTCTGCTGCCAGCACTACGTTCACTAGGTCTTGACTTCTCTTCCCAGCAGGAAGATCACTGCTAGTTTGGGAAGGTTGAGTAGAAAGTGGTGTTGGTTTCTGCCCTGCATCTCCTTGCAGTTACCAATCTTGGACATCTTTGGCCCTGGGCGTTCCCTGGCATTTGTCTCCGTGCAGCTCTGATCTCTAGGATTTTCCTTCGCTTCCCACGGGCTTTTCTTCAGTTAGGATCTTTGCTGCCTTCTTTCCAAGACTGCTACTTCTTTCCAAGACTACTACTACTTTCCGGGAACCCTTATTTGTGGCACCCAAACTCCTTATTTTCCCTCACTCCGAACAGTCAGTGTGCAGAAACACACTGTGTGAGCAGCCTTTTGATTGCAGGTTCTGCCTCTTTGTGAAGTGGAGGACTCAGAATGTGACCCTTCTGTTCAGTCCAGGTGTTATCAGAATTTACAAGCAGCCTGCACAGATTGCAGCGAGCAAGTACCAGTCTTCTCCTTGAGAGTTCAAAATTCTGTTTCAGACATACACCCAATTATCTGCTACCTGTTAGCATTTGCAATGGAAGGTATTCTCACTATGACAACAACTAATGTACTTAGGCCAAAAGGTGTGTTTGGTGCCATTTGGAAAACCTTTCTTCACCTTGTCATAGTCTCATGACTATTACCAATATCTGGCTTTTGCATCTTTCTTACAGGAACTGAATTTCTAAGTTTAGTGTTTAGGGAATGAATACAAACATGGATTGGTGCTGAAACAGGAGGGACAAGGTATGACCGACCCTCAGTTTACATCTCATATGACAATTTCAGGCTGTATTCTATTTGGGGTCATATATTGTGAGAACTTTCACATGCTGCAGTGATTCACACGATGGATTTCAGGTAGCTTTACAGTCCTTTAATCACACAAAAGGCTCCCTGCTCAACCAAATATGCAGAAACATACAGGTAAAATTTCAAAAAAGGAAGGTGTCATAACAGTCACAAGAATATGTCTTTGCTTTTACTGTGAATTTTTATTTCTTTTTAACTTCTCATCTGACTTTCCGTTGAGGACATATTCTTTGGTGCTTCCTACATGGTTCATGTGAGGGTGTCCCTTTGCTGGATTGGGGAAAGGGTCAAGTTTCCCCTCCCTTTTCGGAGTCAGCAGTCTAGCTGGCTGTCATGTTGTGTCTGGAGGTAACTGACCTCAGAAATGGAAAATATTTTGGGGAGTTCAAGGTCCAAAAGCATTGCTTGAGCATCTCACTGTTAGCATTCCAAAACTTTTTTTTCTGTGATTAAAATGCTTGTGTATTTGAAATATTAATGGACTTTCTTAGATTGCACTGTAGAAGCAACATAGTACTTTCTTGGGTTATTATTTCTACACTTCAGGATATGTAGAGGAGAAAACATTTGGAATATGAGGAACAGCTTCATAGAGCTTCATCTTCATTTTCTCACGCCATGGGCCCTTCAAGGAGCTGAACTTCTCTTGTGCAGTTTCTGCAGCTTTTGGTTCTGCTGACTTATTTGAATTGGTGGTTTATCTACACATCCAGTGCTCCCAAGAGGAAACAATATCGAGCCTACTTGTTTCTTCTGTTGGTTTAGCATCCTTTCTGCAGCAGAGTATCAAATTTTATTGAGAATATTTCAGCCAACTCCAAGAACTGTGTTGCTGACTGAAACCAAAGGAGGAATCACAAAATGTGTGCTTAACACAGTGCTAATCAAAAGCACCTCTGCTGTTCCATTTGGAAGGGCGTTCACAAGTATTTCTCAGGCAGTATGCTCTACTTACAAGGCAGAACCAAAAGAGATGTGCTAATATTTTTTTTTTAATTTTTAAATTTAATCAAATATAGAAAAGGTGTCAGGAACCCTTGGAGAAGTAAAATACTACCCTTTATTCAGAGACAAAACACACAATCTAGATCATAAGCCTTCTCTGTATTTGTGGAGGAGAAGGATGATTGCCACACAGGGGTTTATATACACTGTTAGGGATAATATATACCTGTGTGTGTATGTGTATGTATTTGTGTGCATGTACATGCACACACAGATGTGTACATCTAGAACAGGATAGCTTGCTGTTCCTGGTGTTCAGCATAAGCTTTTTCCATAGGCCCTTCCTTTCTGTTGCCTTTCCTAAGCTTGCAGCAGGGAATGCAATGGGAATGTCGGAGTAAGTGATGTTCTGGTCTTGCTGACTTGCCAAGGAAGAAGATTTGGGAAGCTATGAGGTTTTTGGGGAGTGAATGCTGCAGAGCTTTTTTTATGCTCTTCAATATGTGCTTTATTTGACTTTGTTTGGGTTTGTTTTAATGTTGCACTATGAGTGTTTTAGCGTTTGGGTGGGGTTTTTTGTTTGGTTGGGTTTTGGGGAGGTTTTGGTTGATTGCTTTGGGATTTCTGTTTTGGTTTTTTTTTTCACAAAAGCAGAATATACTTGTAGAACTGCTGCAGCGTTCGGGTATGAGTGCCATAATAATCTTCCAGTTTCTCTCCCAAATCTCAAACAATGTCTCGTGAGATATTTTCAGCGTGGGTTACCAGCCAGCCAAGCAACATACGGGCTATTTACTGTTTCAAATAAGCAGCCTCCTTATTGTTAGGAAAATACAACTGTAACAGTTATCATATGTAGTTCATCTTGGTTGTGGTAAAGCACCTAAATGCTAGATTTCTTAAAATGTTTTGGTGCCGATGACTTTTTGCTTAGAATTCATGTACAATCTTAGAAATAAAGGAATAGTCAGCATGCTTGTTGAAAGTTACAGCTGTACCAAAATGCTTTTTTCATTTGTTGTTCAAGCACAGGAAATCTGAAAATTGTGAGATATAGTCGTAGCTTGTCCAGACTTCTTGTTTGGTCAAAAAGAGAGAATATATTTATGGTAGCTTCTTCCTAATGGTGAACTGAAGATTTTTTAGATACTTTGCATAATTTATCGAATTAAACAAAATGCTTGATGAAAATAAAGCCCCATAATTGTACTTTTTTTTTTTAATGAAAGCTTTCTGTCGTCCTAGAATGACAAAAACTAATCTATAACTAACTGTATCCCCTGTAAAACTAGTTGCTTATTGGTAAGGTGATGAGGAAGGGCTGCTGTGTAGTACAAGCACAGCGTGCTCAAGTTGCCATTTTTTTTTCTGCCTTGAGTGTGTTTGGTTTTTTCCTATGGGGGAAAGAAATTTCTTGAAGCAAGAAAGTTGTTAAAGTTACAGAACCTCTATTCTTACAAAGGTGAATTTTGCATTCTTTTGGATAGGGAAATATGATGTTCAATATAAAGATTACTATCAGCAAGGATTGGGAGTTTAATTGGCAAAAAAAACCCCACCTCATTATTTTATTCATATGTACGACCTGAGATGAAAATAACATCGCGGTTGCAAGATGTGATTGAACAGTTGCAGGTAACAGTGAATGTCATATACAAAACTATGTGATGTTTCTTGTGGCAAACCTGGCACTGGAAGAGGAATTGGGTTCCTGCTTTATGGCTGTGTGGTTATTGGCTTATCGTCTAAGATCTCTTATTATTAAAACATTCCCTGCCTCATAAAGAGTACTTGTCAAATGATATTATGATAATCACTATCTTGAGTGATGCATCAGGTGCTGGAGTGCAGACGTGGAATACCATGCATGTCTCCTCAGCTTGAGCTAAAGTCAGTCTGGTGTGGTAGCCAGGATATGTAATAGCTCCACGTTTTCTAAAAGCAGGCAAAACACATGACGAGCCAGTGGATTGTGTTTTGACGTGTCTAGAAGAAACAGGATACAAAATGAAGTCCCCAGTAGATTTTTTTCACCTAATCATGGTTGTCATTTTTCTAATCTGTCTCTGAGGCAGTTTCTTTCTTGCTCAGGAAAGGCAAGAAGATGCTTTTTATTCCATGGTTCTATTAAAAGTTTCTCAAAAGACTGAGAAGAGAGGAGTGTAAGGAGGGGGGGAAAAAAAAAAGGAGTTTAAAATCAAATGATCTTTAACCCTTTGAAACTAGGTGTTTTGTAAAGGTCTGCATCCTATTAACCTGCCTTTGTATCTTCCAACAGCAACAATTCTACAACTTCCAATCATTCTCAACTGTACGTTACTGAATATTTGGAAGGCTAGCACTCAGATTCTGAAGTGTGCCTTACTCTTCCCTTGATAGATCATTTAACTGGGGAGTGTATAGGGAATAATTGTCGAACTTATAAAAACTGGATCAGCTGCTTAACACATGTTAATCTGTCCATGGTAAATGATGACTCTAACTTGATTAACCTGAATAAACATGCCTTGATATTTCTGGAAGAAAGTGTTTGATATTGAGAATACCATTAGCAAGGAGGCCCTTGTGTCTAAGGCAAAAAATTTGACTTTGGGGAAAATTGATGCATGGAGTCCAGAAACACTTAGTGATTTGTTTTTTCACACAATTGGGTAACTATACTATCTCTTAAATTAAGTGGAAGATACAGATGGTTGACCCCTTAGATAGGCCATTCTAATTTTAGACACCTAAATTTAGAGTTTGGACTCTCATTTAGAGCATTGGGTTTGAAAGATTTGGACTGGAACCGAAGAGCTTCACTCTCTCCCTGCTTGCATTACTGTCATTTCACTGAGCCTCTCCCTTCCACTGAAATTAAGAGCAATTCTCTCTGTCTTGAGATGTTCTCAAGTAGCTTTATTCATTTTCACTCATTTTGCTTCGGAAAGTATGTTGCGGTTCTTGCTATTAAAAGCAAACTTTGAATCAGATATGGAATGCAGAGTTTTCTTTTATAATCAGAAATTTACAGCTGGCTGCTGTTGGTGGAGCTTACTGTGGATTTTTATTTAGCTGTGCCAAAATTTTCAGTCATAAAATGGATTAATAGATAAAGCTCGTGGGGGAAATGGGAAGGGGAAAATATTAATGGGACATTTTGAGCATAACTGAAAATCCATTGGAATTCTTGCTTTTAGTTCAGATAAGCTGAAACTATTTACTTTGTTTATTTTAATTTTAAAAGTTACTCTCCCAGGTGAAATGGTCTTTTTTGGAACTTGTGTATGGAATGTAAGTCATGACTATCAGATTTCTTGTATGATGACCGTTGCCCAGTCTTGCAAGGAAATTGGTCAGAGTGCTGCAACTGGGTCTGAGGAGACATTTCATAAAAGCCATTAAGGTCTTCAAAAATCAACCAAGCTGTAAAATCTAACTAATTAATCTCTTCAGATGGAACAGTTTATTAGGTATATATTAAGCTGGATGTTACTGAAGTGAATCTGAAGTGAAAGCCTGAACAATGTCTTACAGAATTAAAATGTGAACATTTTTTTTGTGCCAAAAACAACATGGTTAATAAAAGTAAAAAATATACTATTACATACATTATTACTGATGTTCTTCACGATTTTAAAATTATGCAAAGAAAGGTTGGCTGTTAAGTTTGCTTTGGAGTTAACTTGTGTGTTCCTATCATTGCCTGGATTGTAAAGTAAAAGTTACAGTATGCAATGAATCTTTTAGATTTTATAATCAAGAAAACGTCTTCAAATAAAAGAGGAAGTTGCTATATATCTCTCAAGGAGAGACTGACAGACAAAGATACTTGTGTTTTGCAGGGAAAATAGTTTTTATGTAGTCAACTTTACCTGATAGCTCAGCACAGTTGCATATTGGACCTGGTACTGCAATTCAGCATTGGAAATGGGATCTAGCGCAGAATGTGAAGGTATTAAATTCAGATCAATGCAGCTTTGTATAAAATCAGTAGTCTTCAACTATCTAGGTGAGTGTAGGCTACAATCTACCAACCTGATTTCTGGGTCGGGGTGTACTGCAGCCACATACTGGAATTTCAAAATACATTAGGGATGCTAATCTATGATACTGTTCCTAGCATACCGCAAAAAATAGCGTTTGAAGTGGCACTGTATTCCTTTAATCACTGTCTTTTATTCTCAGCAGCTCAGTGGAATTAAGCTTTGGGCCAGACAGTGCCGTCTAGAAATCATTTATGTGAGCTTTGCAGAAAACAGCTATCACGAAGCATTCTTTTATTTTCATGTGTCATTTGGGAAGAGGGTAGTATTCTTTTCCAGTGCTGTGGAGAAAGTAATATACGTGTCACCAACCATTTCTGTTTCGTGTTTCAATGCTATTCAAGAGCAAATGTCAGTAAAATCTGTCATCCGCCACCTCCCTGAAGCCATAAACAAGCTCAGGAGTCCCAATTGTCCCAAAAATTTATGGTACCGATACAGTCTTTCTTAATTGTACGTATTGAAGGCTGTACAACCACCCTGCATAGTCACTAAGGCCCAAAATACAGAGCTAAAAGCATGTGACGTTCCACAGGCCTTCTTTTGGGCAAGGCCCCCAGAACGAAGCAGCCATCTTGTATCGGAGAAATGGAAGTGAGCATATTGCTGCAGGCCTGGAGGCATACTGTCATCAACGCAGTCACCGTGCATTTTCCATAGCCTCAGAGAAGAAAGACAGTAAAAAATGTGCTCAGAGTTCATGAGGAATAAAACACTGAATTTTTTTTTCTTCTTTTTTTTTTAATCACCGGTGTAATTTTAATTTCTTCCAGAGTATGCGAGGCAGTAGAGTTGTTAAAAGTTCCAGCTTGCTGTCTTTCACACCATATTTATTTTATCATAATTCTGATGAATATTTTCTTTTTTTTCAAATTTCACTTTTCTACCTTTTAGAAAGTCTGAAGGACCTTGACTTACGTGATTGGATACAACTGTTTATCTGAGGAATATGTGGTTTTGTCTCATTGGAAATACTGTGGATGGCTACAGCTATTAGATGGCAGATGAAATATCCAATTTGTGTTGTAGTCCAGATCACGGAATAAATAGATGATGTAGAAAACTGCTTAGGACAAGATAAGGAATGTCTGCCATGAACTTTGGTTTAAGTTTTTTATATTTTGGGTGGATACATCAAGACTAAGTTTCAGTAGTGTGTTGTTCATCTTTTTCTGTAGCCCAGACAGTACAATCTGAAAGAATTTCAAATACTGAGAGCGTAAGATTTTTGAAATGGTTGGTGTGATTTTACTTTAGGAAGAGCTGTTGAGTTTGGTGAGATGTCTTTCTGAAAAATAGTCAACTTGGATATAGGAGATTCCATGTAATGAGAATGAAATCTGATAGTTAAGGCTCAGAGTTTCAAATGCTGTGGGCTAAAGCGAGAATTGAATCCAACAGATATTTAAGTGAAAAATCTCCAAATCAAAGCAACTACAAAATGTGAACCCAACTACAGTATTTTATACTGTAGCTTTCTGAAAGGATGCCATACAAAAATAGTAGTAAACTGTGTTCATAACAGTGGGAAACAGATACTTCAAATCTAGAGTGTAAATGCATGATTGAATATCATCTACTTTTTTCCATGGTTCAAAACCTTTCATAGGTTTTGAAAAAAGTTCTTGTTTGTTATGTCATCCGGTTAATTGTAAATTAATTTTATTATTCAAGCCAGAATCGTTCATAATGTGACAGTTTAGGCTGGGAGTTGGAGACTATAAGTCCAGTAAGTTCTATCTATACAGTAATCTGGGTGGCTAAAGATGGTGTACAAATCTGATAATTAAATGACAACAGACTTACTTTGCTAAAAAGATTGCTCATGTGGCAGAAATTATTTTCTTTTTTCTTGATACATGTACACATTTTGCCTACGGTGTTTGTGAGTGGTTTTGATGTGGATGTCTTGAGAATGTGTTTTTGATTGATGAACTAA
Organism: Actenoides lindsayi; assembly: GCA_025331215.1. Lineage (NCBI taxonomy): Eukaryota > Metazoa > Chordata > Aves > Coraciiformes > Alcedinidae > Actenoides > Actenoides lindsayi. The sequence goes on along the minus strand of WTSP01027812.1, from coordinate 49,428 downwards.
GCTGGTTTTTTTTTTTCAGGTACTAAAGTAAATAACTATTGATGCAATACTCTAGAAATGACTCTTCCTGAAGAGAGAGGCAGGGAGAGATTCTGCTTTCAGAGTGCTCCTGCTCTCTGACAATAGGGTTTGCTTTTGGTTGGGAGCTCTTGCTGAAAAAACACGTACAGCTGTGGTCAGTGAAAGATGTACCTAATATGAAAGCAAAAAATACTGAGCTTTGGAGACTCTAAAATATGATCTTTTAGCAGGGAATGGGATTTATCAATTTACTGCCTAAAGAAATGTTTATGTTACTGCAGTAGCTACTAATTGATTGAATTGATTTTAGTAGTTGCTGTGTTTCATGAATATTTTCTAATTGTTTCTCTTTCCAGAAATTGGATAGAGGATTTCTTCTGAAGAAAGTTATTTCTGAAAAATTTCATGTAATCTGACATTTTCTTGTCCTGTTCCTTGCTCTTTTGTTTTCTCTATCTGAGAAGGATTGTCTTCTCAATAATTTGATTGATTGAACAAAGACCCAGAGGCTTTTAGGACTGTATGTTTATAACTTGGTTTGCCGAGCTTATCTTCCAGTAATATTTACACCTCTGGCAGTATATTCCCTGACTGATTCTGTATTCATTACTGGCTCACAGAGGCAGCTACTTCATTTGCTTCGCTAGCTGTTTCAATGTTAATTTTAGAAGGTGTTTTCTTGTCTTCAAGCTTAGAACGTATTTTGGCAGCTACTGTCTCTCTAAATGAAAAAGCAGGAAAAATTAGAACATGGGAAAGAGCATTGCTGTAGCATGGTGTGTTATTTTGTGCAACATCGAAGTCCAAACAGCTTTTGACATGTTTCCTTCCTGAAGTTGAGGGCAAAAAAAAATGCTTCTGTTGAGGGGTTAAATAACTCATGCTGTATATTTCCAAGGTTTTGAACAAAGGAATGAATTAGGTATTTGAGTAGCTAGACTCCTTGTTAATTAATTTCCTACCATCCTATGTATCCCTTCAAAAGACACGTAAGCTGCTGTGCCTTTCATTTTGCTGATATCCAGAGCACTAGGGTTTTCTTTCCTCTCTAGCCTGTTCCTGTTCTCTCTGTTCTTGTCCTTTTTAGTTTTGTTTGCTAACAGTTTGAGTTTCTCATTCTTTTCAGCCTCAAAGATCTTGAAAATCAGTAGGATATGTCAAAGGGTTTCTAGCTGAAGTTGAGATAATTACTTTCACTAGTTACTTAAAATCTTTTTTTTTCCAATTTTTTTTTTTTCCTTTTTTTTTTTTTTTGAAGAAGGTGATACTGTAAAGGATGACAAAGAATAGCTGATAGCTGCAGCCTAGTGTTTTGGCAGAATGGCTGTGATGGGGACTCCCTGTTAGATGTATATACAGTGTCAGTGTCTTCAGTCTGTGATATTCTCCTTTTCTTGCCATTTGTTAACGTTTGAAAGCCAAGTAACTTGCAGAGCCACAGTATTTTATTTATGCCTTCTGGGTGCCAAAGTCATTCTTTGCAAGATCAGTATTACAGCAATGGTACAGTTGTCCAAAGACCTTTGGCTCTGACATTGAAGTATCTCTTCTGATGAGCTCTCAAATACTTCAGAGAAGTGGTCAGGAGACAGTAGACTCTGTAGAGGGAATCGGTGATTCTCTCTTTTGTGGAAACAGTGGACAAAGTATATAGGTTGATTTTGGGAGATGGGAGGGGATGCATGCCTGCTAGAATGCAACTATGACAACAGCTAGAATACAGCAAGGTTTTATCGTTGCAGTTTTGACTTGGATGCCGTGCCAATGAAGATACTAATCCTTTTTGGATTTAAAACCCGTTTGGATTTAGAACCCATTAACCCATTTAAACCCCCACTATTGGGTTACTTGCTGTTATCAACGGTTCCTATATACATCATTCTAAATAAGACAAACTTCCTAGAGGCTTCATAGAATCCTTTATACCTAGATACCAAAATATGGATTTTTTTCATGCAGTTTTGTGGGGTTTTATTCCAATAACACAATGAAAGCTTGTTTATGTAGTTTAAGAATATACTTTATAATGAAAATTCATCTTACATTTCCAGTAGTTTGGCTGAAAAAGGCATTCTCTGTTATCCATGTAACAGAGTAAAAGCTGTTCTCTTGTTCTGTAGCATATAGATGAAGGGCTGCAGTTTATGTATTTTTACAATCAACAAACAGTACAAAAAATCTGTACTTCAGGAGCTGTAATACTGGCTTAGATAGGAAGCCCCTTCACAAAACCGTGAGATTTGTTTTGGAAAGCTTTATGTGAGATCTGTGAAGGCTTATGCCTCACCCTTACTAAGAGCCATGTAAGTCTGAGGGACAATATTCTGCTGTTTGGACAGGTCCATATTTATAACTCAAATGTTCTTCTCTCAGCCTTGACTACTAGGCTTCTTGTTCAGAATGCCCAAATGTTCTGTACTGTCATGTGTAATCCTGCTGGCTGCTTGCAGCACCAAGGTATGACCATATCAGGCTGTAAAAGTGTCTTTTTAAAAATCTTCGGATAAATTTTTTATGACTTATTTTTGAGAGTAAGTTTTCAGTGCTCTAGGAGTGGTGATCTGCATATTTGAGATAAGAGCTGAAACAATGAGTTTCGATAATCCGCTCTTTACAAGACAAGCTTTCTGAAACTCAAAATAAAACATTTACTTTATGCAAAAGAAGGATAAGAGGAGATTTAATTGTTATCTAAAATTACCAGAACAGAGAAAAAGACTTCTGGTAGTAGGGGTGTATTTTTAAGTGTAGCACGGGGATGGTATAATGTGATCCATGACTTGGAAACTGGAGCTAGATAAAGCAGAGCAGAAGCATGTTCCCCAACTTTTCATTGGCAGGTCTAATTAGCCATCTACAATCTGGTGGCTTTTCCATCAGCTGGAGTCTTCAAATCCGTGCTCATTTTCTTCCTAAAATTAATTATGTAGCTCAAATGAAAGTCATGGGATTGATACAGAAATGTCAGATTACATTTCTCTGACTTGTCTTATATGGGAGCTAGATGATCAGTCCCTGAGTTCCACTACTGTCTTCTGCATTCCTTCTATGAATGACTTAAATATTATTCTAAAATTTATAAAAGGAATGTAAATGAAATGAAAATTTTTATTGTCCAAAAAATAACTTCGACTACTCAATTGTTTTAAGAAAAATGCAGTGAAAGAGAAGGAAAAAACCTCCAAACACTAATAAACACTTGTTACATTTTTTAACAGTCCAGGGAGATGAAGAAACAGTAAATATTCCAGTTTATTTTTGATATGAGTTCAGCTGTAACTTTAATTCTTCTGGTTCATGTTCAGAAAAATTTCAAAATAATTCATTATCAGTTCAGGTTAAAAATTCAATGATTTGAGCAATTTTTCAGAATGGGTTCAATGCAGCTCTCTATGATTTTTAGTATTACACATCTTGATAACTGAGAAAAAAAGTTTTGCTGTTTTATAGAATCTCAGTATTCCTGTGGTCACTGCATTTCATGAAAGAATAAGAAAAAGCTTTCTCAGTGTTCACATCGTTCAGTGTGACTGATGGGATAAATAAGGAAATTTGTGGACGTTTATTTTCAGAGGAAGCCTTTTATAGTATGGATTTGTACATGTTGTAAACCTTAAGGTGCTGTCCTTCAAGGCTGTCCACCTGAATAAAAACCTATGACCACCGTAAGCCTATTACAGGACATCCTACAGGCTTTTGGTGTGTGCAACTCTGGTAATCGGTGACCCCTTTTCTTTTTCTTCATTTTTGCATAGCATGGTATAAATGTGCTTCACTACTTGTGCTTTTCACTTTCCTTTTTCAATATGGCCAATTCTGCCTGTAATTGAAGACCCAAAACAGACAAAAAAATCCCTTCCCCTCCCATGCATTAAAAATAATAATAATTATAAAAGTATATGTGAATGTACTAATACATATTTTATGCATGCATGCTTGTAAATATGCTTGCTTTTCCTAAGAGCTCATGGTTGTAGGGTAATGTGAGCTGCTGTTTACCAAATTCTTGACTGGATACAACGGAAAAAAATAGTTCCCTCTCATGCAGCTGATCTTTGTCCATTTTGCACCTTGCTACCATCTGTCCACTGGCACACAGCACAGATATAATAATAGGGGAAAATTCCAGTAAACTATGAGCAGCAGACAGTGAATGACGTTCCACAGAACAGCATCACATGCTCCTAGGCTTGCTCAAGATCTTCTGATCCTTTTTTTCATTTGACAATGTATTAGTTCTTTAAATCTGTTGCAATAACTAAACATTGTTTTAAACTGAATTTAGGGAATGTAGAGATTCTAGAAAATCTAGGAAGAAAATTTGAGAAATTAATATCAAAATGTAGGCAACCTATTAGGTTATATGTAGTTATATATACAGTATATTATGCTAATTAGCTGATTTTAAGAAATAGTTCAGGAGTTCAGCTGAGGTCATAGCTGAAAACTTTGCTGCAGCTGAACTCTTTGATAGGAAATCTGTGCTCACAACAGCCAACTCAACTTCGTGTTATCTGACTGAGGAACTTTGCTATCTATGGATAAAAACTCCATCCTTTTCTGTTATGTTTTCGTGTCAACAGAAGGAAGGAAATGCAGAGCTGCGGGAAATTCCATGCTGATTTTTTTTTTGTTTCTAGTCTTTTCTACTTAGTTGTTCAAGATGACCTGCTTTCCTTGTTGCAACATAAAGCCACTATTACAGAAATGTATAACTTAACCACCTAGTGATTGTTCAGCAACTTTAAATAACTCTAGATTACCTGTCCAAGTCAGGTAGCACTGCAGTCTTTTTTGACACGGGTGCTTACAGCCCTCAGCTGTGTCTGAGAAGTGCCTGCAAGGTCAATAGAAGCGTTACTTGGGGAGATTCTGAGGCTGCAGGCTGTTCTGTTTGGCTCTGATTGTCTGTGCATTTGGAACAGTCCATGGGGGACAGGATTGCTAATGGAGTAAATCCTGCCCTTCTCCTAGTACAAAATCTACGTTGTTAATATTTGTTATCTGTATTCATTCAGGGGCAAATGTCTTCACTGAGCTGCCAAGACAGTTCTCTGCTATTTCATACTTGGAAATCATTTAAAAACCTTGTTAGGAAAGCAAAGATAGATGCTAATGTACATCAGACAATGAAGGTACACATGCTAGGGTGGATTGTAAAAGCCTTGCCTAGACAGCTGCTTTGGTGGAAGTCTGTAAGAATTCACACAAGTTCAGCATAAATCTAGTTTCAGTATAGATTTTTAAAGTTTCTTTGTGATCATCTGGAGACATTTGTATATTCTGGGGAAGAACTGATTACAGTTAAGTTCACTTTCCCCACAGATGCCTCTTCGATGCTTGTTCTGTTCCAGTTACAACAGTGAGAGTCAGTGCTTTTGTGTCTTTGCTTGTCTAATGTGATTCCTAGTGTTTGTTTTGCCCCTATAAACCCATCCTAGAATTGGAATTGTGTTTCTTTTTATTGTCTCAGGTGGAACACACAATTACGGAAACAAAGGTTTTCTTTTTACTGTGACATTGACAATATTCATGAAGTCTGTGGTACACAGAGGTACACAAAACCCTAGAGCTAATCTATACAAGAAATTCCTCATGAAAGATGGTAGAGAATTTTTTTTATCCCCCCCCTTCTCCAGCAAGTGCCTTTCTGTGGTTAGGAAACATTCTTTCACAGGAAATGGAGATCATCTGAACAGGGAGCTCACTCTTTCTTGGAATGTATTGGTTAATGTCTGATTCAGCAATAAAAAACCATTCGTATGGAGTGAGAATTTCCAAAGGATGACAAGAATAGTTCATTTTTGAGGATGAAGCTATGCAGAAAGAATGATTTTATATTCTGCTAATTGGTAAACACACAAAAAGGCTTTAAAATGTAAGGTAAGTTAAAACCCAATAAAAGTATCATTATAATGTATCAAGTTTTGCCATCTGTATTCTCAAGACTTCGAAGTCCCTTTGGAGACCATTCTTCCCTCCTGAAGCTAGTGTCAGAATGACCAATTCTAACAAAGTTTAACTTCATAGAATCACAGAATAGTTTCTTCTGGAAGAGACCTTCAAGATCATCAAGTCCAACCTTACTCCTGGCCCTATCGAAACCACTAACCCATGTCCCTAAGCACAACATCTAACCGCCTCTTAAACGCTTCCAGGGATGGTGACTCCACCCCCTCCCTGGGCAGCCCATTCCAATGCCTGACAACCCTTTCTG